>BMAV01008571.1:0-80965 GCA_019973955.1 Trichonephila inaurata madagascariensis
TTTTATAAAATAATGCTGTTTTCATAACTGAAAACATGATGGAAAAACAATACTTTTTCTCTCCCCAAAATTCTGAAAAAGTGATTTAAAAAAATCAGATATTTAAAATTCTACGGAAAAAAAAAAAAAAAAAATGGAAAAAGTATTGATTACAAGGTTTTTCAAAAAAATGTTTAAAAAAAATTGGAAAAACGCCCAAAAAACGTGTTTTTGGGGTTTCCCGGACTTGCCCAAAAAAAGCTCATTAATTCATTTCTTTCCTTTCTCTTTAATTTTTTTGAAAAAAAAAACCCCTCAAATCCTCTTAACTTTTTAAAACTTGTACTTAACATTCTCTTCCCTTCTTTTAATATTTTTTTTCCAGTTTTTTTTTGCTTGTAATCCTTCTTTTCCCCTCTACTGTAAAATTAAAACAATTTTTTTATCGTCTTTTTATGAAACTGAAGTACGAAAAAAAATGTCCATAACCCTTCAAGTTTAAGCCACAATCTTCTTGTTCATTTAACTTTTTATTTTAAGTATCTAAGATCTTAGTGGTTGAAACAAACAGATTTATTTCAAATTTTTTTTTAAAGCAAATTTTAAAAAGTTTTTTTAAAAAAAGGATTGTTTTTATATTTTTGCCCTATTTTTATGTTTTTTTATATGTTAAAGCTGGGAGCTTCATGCTGATGATGCTACGAATCCAAGATCTGATTCTGAACTACTCCCTATGTCAAGGACGTCTTAAGATTTCTTTGGGCCCTGGGCCCTTGTACAAAATTAGGCCCCACCTATGACCCTAGTAGACAGTATAGGGCATACGTTGTCAATTACTTGTACTAATTGTGACCCGAAAAAAATCAATGTGCATCACAAACTGCCATCTTTGGACTAAAAAGCAATGATGGTGCATGGTAGCAGGCCTGGGCCTAGAAATGAATGAAGATCATTACATAAATAATACAGTCCTGCTGCTGTTGACAGTTTGCATATAGTTTGGAATTCCCAGTTTTTCGGAGAATATGTGAAATAACTTTTGATCATTGAAATAGTTCCAATCATGATCTTACTGAGGCTGAGTCGAGACGAGACTAGGCCCTGGGCCCGGACCCATGCCTTAAGACGTCCCTGCCCTATGTGGAATGATTCAGGCTGCTGCATGCTAATTGGATTGGTTTGTTCGTTTGAATTGAAGTTGTGTTTGAGCCTACATGAAAGTCTATAAACCTTGTAATTTTGAGTTATAATCTGGTGACGAGGACACCACGTGACTGATACTTCTCACTCTCCTAACTTCCCGACCGTACTATAACCATTGATTTGATTTGACTTTAATTTATAGAACCCTTTAAAGCAATACGAGGGCTATTGGCAACGTATTTCGTAATTTGGAACCATTGCCAAGTGACGAGAACATTTGAGTTGGTACCACCAAACACCCATACCTCACCAACGGGAGAATTTTGAGCTTCACAACCGATTTAATTTGCATCAACCCCCTATACGCTGTAGGTCTTGAATTGCTCTAGGTTTCGAACCCGCGATAAGTTTGCTACCATGACCACTCGGTTACCAACAACTCAGCCGCAACACCATATTAAAAATCTGATTTGAGTTTAATAAGTTGTATAGCTCAAAAGTGGAAGTAAAAAAAATTGCTTAACTCACAAAGAGTGATAAGAACTAAAACACTTCTATATATATATAGATCGACTATCATAAAAAAAGCTCTAAATCGAAACTTTCAAATTTTCTACCATCTCAGTGCCGGAAAACGTAGGATAACGTTTGGTTTTTCAGTAGGTTTCTCCTGAGTTAAAAGTACTCTTTCTCTCTTGATTACTACTTTCCTCTCAAGAACGAAATGAACTCGCTTTGTTTAAAAGGTTGAGCTAGGGCTTTTTACATTGTGACTTGACTTACTAAATAAGAAGTTTACAAGAATCTCCCCTTGAGGTTAACAGTATAGTTAAACAATTTAAAAAGAGAGTAATTGGCAAGATTACGCAAGTTGCAAGTAAATAATTCAAGTTACACATCATGCTAAATATAAAGTCGTCGGATTCCAAGCAAAAGCCATGTAAGAGTTATAATTGTGGTTGACACTAGTTCTCTGTAGAATGTATTGCTATTAAAATCATTAATCACACACACACAAAATGTGTTTAAAAGAACTCCCTTATAAATTAAATTAAAAAATGAACTTATTTTTAGCACTTAAAATTATTGCGTAAGCAATATGTACGAAATGGATAGAGGTTCGGGAACTAGTCGAATCGACAGAGCAGTACAAAATCGTATTTTCAAAATGAAGTAATTTAACATTAGAGCTATCAACGAAAATTCTGAGGTAAATGTTTGTGTTAAAAAAACAGAACTTATAAATTCTTTTACGAAACAATTTAATTTGATTCCCTTTTTGTAATTTTTTTAAAACTTTTTAGATTAAAAAAATATTTTTAAGATAATTTTAAGAACTTTCAAAATGTGTTTATAGAATTATAAACATCAGAAATAATAGCATTTCAGTTTTCTTCCTGACAAAAAACATTCATGAATTTTTGTGATATTGTGTTGATTTATCAATGCTGAATATATATATTAATAGTATTGGAACAAGCTCACTCGTCTTTTCATTAACATGTCCTTTGGGTTCTTTGGGGCCAGAATTAATGGCAAATCTTTTCCAACCAAAACCCAAGAAGGAAGCGTGAAGGAAAGATGCAAATTAGAAAGCTTTTAAATATCGGAAGTTAGAGTAAGCGGTGTGGCAATTTGGGCAATGTTATGATAGTGCGTGATTCAATTTAAAGTGACAGCCATCAGAGGAATTCCGTGACATAGAGCCATTAGGTCAAGGTGCATACCATTGCACTCCAGTAAAGACGCAACATCCATTAAGATTGGATCGATAGATCGAAATAAGGAAGGATTGATCATGTAATATTAGGATCTGTGATAGTATTGGAATTGAGTTTAGGCGAGTTAGTTATTGATAGTGGTCCGGGTTACGTTATTTCGGTATTATATATATTGTTTGTTTATCCACCGTATATTCTCTCCCATATATTATTATTATCTAATCTGTTAGACATTTAAGTTTAAGGTCTTAATAAAGTCATATTAAGATCATGGAAACTTCTAGTTCTTTCATTATTCCCACACCTCTAGCTTACGCTGATAATCAAGGAGAAGGGCACCCTAGGCGGGCGACTTCACAGTATGTGATGCACAAATGTTGTTAGCTATATATACATATGTGTTATTCTTTTGTTTATAATTTTAACATGTTCCTTTTTATAGATCCCTAGTTGTATTTTTAAATTGCCTTTAATGATTTTGTATATCATCACACACCACGTGTATAACAAAGCTACTTCTATCTTTTACTATTGTATGATATTTTCTTTCTTCTGGGAATGGATGAGAAATGGTGTCTTTTAATCTCTGTTTCATTACTGATTTGATTTTATACTTTATGAACGTTGTACTTTGAAATAAAAAACGCGAGGTTTACGGGTGAGGCACCTAGTAATTTTGAATCTCGTTAATGACACTTGAGCAGGTCCAATATTTTTACCATGCCAACGTAAAATATTTGATTGATTTAACATGGTTCAGTCCCTCTACAAGACGAGTCTTGAGTGGAATCAGGAATTTAACCCACGACTTGGATGAAAAAATGCCGGACACAAACTTACAACCCTAATTACTCGGTTACTTCAACTATTATTTCATTACAAAACTGAAAGCTTGAGTAATATGATCACTGGAGGTATTAAAACAACTCCCAAACTTTATATGTATTTACTTTGTGGCCTACAGCCAATGACTCATGTGATTCTTAGGAATGCAGCTATCCTGTATAATAGACTCACTAGACTCCCAAATATTTCCTTCTGGCTTGATTAAGACTTGGACAGAGTGCGTAATCTGAAGATTCAGGTGGTTTCTTTCAATGCGTCCGGGAGAACGCCCAATATAATGCCATGAACAACAAGGCCTATGAACTTTTTCTCAAAAAAAACCCCTGCTTTTTGGTTTAGGTGTTAGTTGAACTTGCTTTGTGTTAAGAAAAACACCTTTGCCCAATTGTTTCAAACCATCCTTTGGGAAAACCCCCTTTAAAAAGGTATCCGACTACTTTCGGATCCGTTTTTTTAAAAAGCGTATAAAATGGATAATTTTATGATATTTAGTGTCACTTAGATTGAAAATTGTTTTTTTAAAATAGTATTACAAAAAAAAATTATTTAATACAATATTTTGAAAAAATGAACATAGAATGACCATTTTCAAAATATTCCCCTTTTTGGAAAAATGCTTCTATATTATAATAATATTTTGCTTTAAGCTCAGACCTTGTAAACTCAACTAGAATTTTGAAAATATATAACTTAGAAGTGGGTTTATCCATGTTTTTAAAAACAGAGGGGGGGAAATTTTAAAAAAAAAAACGCCGATAATTATTTCAAATGGTTGTAACTGAAAAAATGTGAATTTTTCAAAAATCTAATTTCCCCTGCGAGGTCAGCAAACCGGGAAAAAAATAAATGAAGCATTTTCCCGGAAAATTTTAAAAAAAATTTTTAAATTAATTTTTTCCGTATTGTTTTTAATTTTTTTTGCCCCAAAAGTCCAAAAAAAAATACATTTTTTTCTGTGGGTAAAAATCGAAAATTTTTCCTTTATTCCAAATCAGGTTGAGTGGATACCTTAATATTTAAAACCTCCTGAAGTTGAGGGGGGGTTTCATATCTATACTATGTTGCCCGGGGTACCCGGGTCCTTTTACGACCCACATGACGATGAATAAGGCCATCCATTTGGTTCGCAATTCGCTCGTCTCTCCCTCCCATAACGCTTAATTTTTTTTGGGTTCAAGTTCCCCCAGGCTTTGGCAAAGGGAACCAAATAAATAAAATTCCCAGTTCAGAGCTGCAGGAAGCTACTAGGGAGAATTCGAAAAGGTTTTTTTCGTGGTTTTCCCCATTGTGGTCTTAGGGGAAATGAGATGGCGGACTTCTTGGGAAAAAGAGGCACGGGTGTATTCTCCAAAGGTCTTCCAAAGATCTACTTCTTCAATCAGCTAAGCTCGAGATCGATAGGATTTATAAAAAAATTCTTTCGTAGAAGCAGCTTTTCCCAGGCAAAAAAAATTTTGGAAGGTGATTTTAAAAAACCTGACTGTTCTTGGATGCCCTCATGTTTCTTGAGCAAGCTTGACTATTGGCTGAACATGGCTGCCTTTCTGCTTATTTGTTTCATTTTCATTTGACTGTTTCACCTTTATGTGTTTTGTGTGATTTTGGACAAGTCAGGACGCTGCTCATTTGGGACGTGTGCTCGGCACTTAAGAATTTAGACTGTATTGTAAAAAAATATATTGAAAGCTCGTTGCCTAATGACCTGATGGTCAATGGCCAGGTATTTTATAAATAAATAATAAATAAATATAGACTACGCTAAAAAGGATTTTGTGCTTCTCCAAAGACCGGTTTATTGAGGATTTCGTTAGTCAGATAGTCATGTTCACAAACCTTATGACTGTAATTGTTCAAACTTTGAATTTCACCCAGTGACGCTTTAAGACTGCTTGGTGCCCTGGACTCCTATGCAACAGTAGGCACAATTCGTGATCCCTTTAAGTAAATGGTATACTTGTATAGCATATGTTGTCAAACGTACAATAGTAATCGGGGGCAAATAAATGTACATGACTCCTAATCTCACAAACCTAGCCAGCAACTGGCTCGTCCTAAGGCCGCCTTTCGAATAAAAAAAATAATGATGGAGTATGGTGGTAGAATTAGGCCTAGAAACAGAAGTAACAATGCAGTCTTACCACTATTACCAATTAGCGTATAGTTCGAAATTCTCAGTTTTTTCGAAAAATGTGTTTGAGCATAACATTTTACGGTTAAAATTATTCGACCACGATCTTACTGAGGCCGAGCAGAGAACTAAAAGCCCCACTCCTCTTTTGAGGCTGAGGTTCTGGATCTAGACTGCCCATGACTGAAAACGCACTTGGTTCCACCAAAGGTCTGTGGTTGGAGTTGTCCCTTATTAAATGGAATTCAAGTAGGGTAGGAGAAAAGTTCGGAAAATGAGGTTCCAAAATAGATGCTCATTCTTGTCACTTGAAAAGGATTTAATTCAATGATGGTCAGCCTGTCATGAGTTGAACGAAGAAGATAATTTGGAATATTGAATGATGATAAAATTGCGCAATGTTTTGCCAATCTCAATAAACTAAATTTCGTTGAAGAAGAGAATTTCATACCGGAGTGGAGTGTATCACAGCCCTACGTAAAGCATACAGAGGCTCTTCTTGACTATTTAGAACACAAGAAAACAGTAACTGAGCTAAAAAATTAATCCTAAGAAATATGCGCAGCTCAATTTGGCGAAATGCTTTCGAAAAGACGAATTAAACTTATTTTCCGGCAGTAATAAATTAAAAAAGCCATAACTTTCTAAATACTGCATCTACTTTTTCATTTTCCTATACTGTATATTTCTGAATGTAAGCCGATCCGTGCATAAGCTGAGAGTGCGATCTTATATAAATAATTTATCCAAAATTCGAAACCCATATATAAGCCAAATCGAAAAAAAAAAAGTTTCTGTAACTATCCAACACTGATCATTTCACCTAAATATTTGCACATGCATCTCAGCGCCTGAGGTCACGAAAACTGAGAGAAGCACAGAAGGCGTTGACCCTCTTGGGCTGTTGCGCCACTGAGTTCAGTTCAGTAATTATTCAACAAGTTACCATAAAGAAGAAAATGTTGCAAAGCGGATAGAACGGGCTTGATATTTTCTGATCAAATTGCTGTAACGTAAAACGCAACGACAGCAGTTTTATTTCTGGTAGCCCTATCTGTAATTAGCACATACTTTTCATTCATTTGTTATCTTGTATAATATCTGTGCTTGTAATACTTTCTTCACCATTTTTTGTTTGTTTTGAAAATGAGTGGGAAGAGAATATCATCCGCGCGCAACACGTGAGCGTCGATCTATGTTTCATGCCCTGAATGTACAATTTGCTTCATGATGATCATATGCATTCAGACAACCTAATGAGAGAAAGTGAATTTCACGAGCTGTTGGGAAGCTCGGATTTTTTCACTGACTTTTGAAGGATTTATGTGATTTTATTTTCTTTCTCTTAAAATAAAAGTTTCATTTAAAATGCCTCATAAAGCTAAAACGATTAATGTCGCTTAAGCGTGCCTTTCAAAAAATTGTAAAAAAAAAAAAAAAAAAAAGTGTTTTTTTTTGTTGTTGTTTAGCGAATACATATATAAGCCTGCCCCATACTTTTATCTTAAAAATGTTCCGAAAATTCTTGACTTATACTTAGAAATATACCGTACATCAGCGTTTCTCAAACTGTGGGGCGCGCCTGCCTTGGGGGACGTGATAACTCTACGAGGGGGGCGCGAGCATATTGGAAAATCGAAAACTAAAGATTATTTAAAAAATTACTTATTTACTAAAAGTAAGCAAACAAAATACATTCTGACATAATAAAAAATAAAATAGACGTTTACACTTATATAATACACTTATAAATGTATCAACACTACACAATGTGTTTTGAGTGTTTTATGTAGTTAAAAACAAGTTTAATAATTAACCAGCGATCCATGAGCTTGTCATACATAAAATATACAAAAATTAATACTTGTCTGATAATTAATCCTTTAACTGCCGATCGAAAGTTACCCGATTCACCACAATGCCACTGTTTCCACGTAGGTACGCTTGTGTGATGTAAGGGGAGAGGAGGAATAAATAGGCAAATCCTCTGAAATAAGTAAATCCTTCGCCAACACTGTCAAGTTCCTTTTATTACATTCCAAAGCCTTTGGAATAATTTTATGGATAGCAGTGCACAGAAAAGATCGTTCTTTGGAAAGACGTATATATACGTCTGGGGCAATTAATGCTTTGTCTGAGTGAGATGTTTTTACGTTGGTGGCACTTAAGAGATTAAGTCGTATTGTAGTTGTAGCATCAAAATATATTATTATTGAATTCCCAATACACTACTATTGTATAGAGGGGCGCGATGAAAATTATGATTGAATATTGGGTCGCCAATATTGAAAGTTTGAGAAGCACTGCCGTACATGTATAATAATTTATTCCAGATTTCTCATTTCTTATTCACCCTTGATAATCGGGAGTTTATATCCTATTTTTAAATTCTGGACACGGGCAACCTTGACGAATTTTCTTTAAAAAAATATATGTAAATTGATTTCTAGGTCATTCTGTATTATTTAAATACATAGGAAAGTACGCATATGTGTAACTACTTATGATATGTTTATGATGGAAAATACCCAGTGATAATTTAATTTTTAATTGGCCGAGAACATAAATTACCCTCTTATGAACTACTTAATGAAAAAGTAAAAGTAATGATGGTCGTGGTCAGAGTAACTGGTCAAGGTTAAGGCCAGTCTTCTCACAGTTCCAATTTAAGTTCTTTGCCAAGGGTGCATTCCATCTTTATTTCTTTTTTAAAAAAATATCGAAAGAAGAGAAGCTATCTCTTTATAATAAGAAGCGACTTTTGAAACAAGTACAAAAATTGACGTAACGGAACAGATGGATAGCCTTCGAGGTCAGTACGAAAGAGCAACGAAAAAAAAATAATAATCAAAAGGCGAAAGTTTAATATAGCGAGTAATAAAACTAGATGATGAAAAAAAAACATTCGCGAAAGAAATGAAAAAAAGTTTTTACGTCTAAGATATCAGTTCAAATTTGTCGCCCATCGTTGCAGCTGTTTATGAATGAAAAGATCCAGAAAAAGAAACAAATAAAATTTAGACTCGTGAATGAAACCGACTTAGCATACACCTTTTCTTTTACGTAACAAAAGAGTAGGAACTACTCTTGAGCTAAAAATTCCCGGGCTCTTTTCAGTAACCAATGAGAGAGTAGAAATTTTGGAGGGATTCAGCCAATGAGAATAGCTGGATTTACTACGCTTTTCGAGTTTTCGGTTCTTAATTGGTCCTAGGGAATATTTTCTTGTTTTTTGTTTGTGTACTTATTTGTTTTATCACGCCCTTTTTTAATGCTAATTTTTTTTGGTGTGATACCGAACATTTTGTGCAGGCATACTTGGTTTAATTTTATATTGTGAATATGTAAATGGTGGAAGTAGCAGTTCCAAAGAGTAAGTCCCCAAGAAGTGTTGCTGCACAACAGAAAAAGGTAAACTAATTTTTGATTTTTCAGTAATGAATATTGTTTAAGGTTTTATTTTTCAATTAAATTTTTTTCCTTTTATTTTCATAAACTTTTTCTAAAGAGCAAGTTATATAACGTATCTTATTTTTTGGCAAATGTCAAAAAGAATGCATCCAAAAGTGGAGTGGATATCACTGGAGTAGCTAGTCCTAAGTGGGCCCTGTATCAAAAATTTCTTGGGGCCCTTATTGGGTCCCTTTAAAATTTAACGATTTTTTGCACCCTTGTAGTTTGGGGATCCCGTATTACTGATACGGCGGTAGCTACGCCCCTGGTGCATATAAAGTTTTCAAATAGTAATTTAATTAAAAATGTTTGCAAAAATATATTTCTTAATCTGTATTAAATTTAAAAATTAAAATAAAAAACATAATTTTTTAAATTTGAAAAAAAAAAAAAAGTTATTTCATACATTTTGAAATTAAATTTTTATAATAAAAATTGCGATGAAAGTAATGTGCAAAATATTTGCACTGATTTACAATGATTCTTAAAATATTAATTAAATTCATCTATGCATCATTAATGAAATTCGAAAATAACATTTAAAAGAATCTTATAGTGGTGAGAAATATAATGTAAAAAAAATAACATTGGAATGATAAAGGCATTGTTGTAAATAAATAATTGATTATGTAGGTGTAATTATTAACCATATTTGGGTACTGAATCATCTTGAATAATTTATGAGTTCAAAGTATTAAAAATGTAACTAAGTATTATAAAATTAATACTAGAAATCACTTTAATACGATTTGAAAAAAAAGCGAAATTTTTAAATAATTAAAAGATTTATACATAGTAAGAATATTAATTAAAAAGTTATGCGCATATCGTTTTACTATACTTTCATTAAAAATGGAAGAAGCGAAATGTATGAAATATTCAACTTATACATTTTCCTGGTTTACATATTTAAATAACCATAATTTTTTTTATTTATTTATGTTTGATATTTTATTATTAATCCCAATTTTGTATGAGTTATTAATATATTTTCATATAAAGAGATTCAAAATAAACCAAGCAGTAAAAATCTTTTTTTCGTAGGAATATATTAGAAAAGTAAAAAGCATTTCCGAAATTTAGATTAATTTAATTAAAACAAATAAGAAACTTTTGTCTGATGATCACTTTTGAACTTGCGATTGTTCTTTTAAAAGTTCTTTATTCTTTGCGAAGAATACATTTTAACAAGTCTGTGGTTTTTGTAATCCTATTTTTTTACACGACTGAGAAAAAAAAAAACATCCACACAAATTTTTTCCTTCCTTTTTTTTCAATTTATAATGCATCAACGCATTTTCTGTCTTAAGTAGTAATAAAACATAATTAATGTCGTCAGTTTCTGAGAGTAAAATTCATTAGTGCAGAATATATAAAAAAACTATGTAAAAAAGGATAATTTAAAAGAAAAGTATTATTTATTACTAAAGTTTATAGAAAGGAGATTTTTTTTTAAAAAGTATTTTTAGAAATGTAACATATAAAATTTTTCTTTTTTGATTCTGTTATTTTCTCCATCGATTGTAGCCACGGCATCCTTATGTTTTGGGGCACGAACTCATGGCCGGCATGCCGCGGGCTCGAGTCCTGGGAAGGGACGTATTAAGATCCTTGAGGCCCTGGGCCCGTACACAAATATAGGCCCCACCCATGACTCTTAAAATTAGACAGTAAACAGTATACGTTATCAAATACTGGTACAAACAATAACCTGAAACAAATAAATGTGCATGACTTACATCGTACAAACCACCTCGATCGCCTGCCGCTTTTGACTTAATGAGTAATGACGGTGTATGGTGCTAGGCCTTGGCCTATGCATGGACGATGGTTCATCAGATTTAGCCAGTTGACATATTGCCCGAATTTCCCGGTTTTTCGTAGAATACAACCGGAAAAACGGTTACCATCGAAATTATTCGAATTATCTTATTAAGACTGAGTCGAGAACGAGACAAGACCCTTATTGTGGCCGAGGCCCTGGCTCAGTTTGCCCATGCCTAAGGAGGTCCCGGGTCCTGGCGTCAATGAAGACAGCCTTGTAGAGGGGACTGATGTTCATTCAATGTAGAGCTCAAAGTCCGCCTGTTGTCAGGTGTCACTTGACCATGGTTAAAAATTACGAGGCTCGTTGCCAATGCCCTCATGTTGCTTTATTGTATGTGTGTGACGTTAATATAACTCTCCCTCACTCATTCCCCCATTGATTACATAATAAAAGAATACTAAAGCAATGAAAACTATGGATAGCATTTTTCTTTACAAGAATTAGTAATTATTTAACTATGTAGAGTAAATTCACTATGCACCTTTCATCTTTCGTACATACTTCAATTATCTGCTGGGGTTCTTGATCGGATTACGGAAAGTGTGGTTAACTGGAATTATATGGGATCCAGTAAAGGTCGTGAACGTTAAAACAATGATGTTTATCGAAAATTTATTTTATTGGTTTGTCTTTATCTTAATGTTTCAGTGACTCGCTATCGTTTAAATTAGGGGTCTTCAGCCCAAAGACCGTGGGATTTTAGTGGCCTTTCATTTGAATCTGAGTCAATTTCAATAAAAATTGCCTTTTTCGTAAGAAAGACCATTTTTTTTCTGTTATTCTTGATTCTTAGAACATTTTATTGATATGCTTGATATCCATTTGAGATAAAATTTTCTTAAAATGATGAATTTTTAAAAAATTTCATTGTATTTTAAATAACCTTAAATATAAAAATTTTAGCGATGCATAAAATCAAAGAAGTTTTTAGAAGAAAAGTTGGACTTCATAATCTTTAACTCGCGCAAAGTATTTTAATTCGACTTCCATTTAACCCATTTAACGTTTTTGAAACCGCTGTACAAATCTGTAACACCATCTCTTCCCTTAGAATCAGTTGTAGTCTTGTAAAATAAACCTCCCTTTCATATTTAAATTTCCTGAGCACATTATTTTTTTGATAACCTTGTGGCCCACGGATCATTATAAATTTACCGATGTGGCCCACAGATAATTGTGGGTTTATTGATATGGCCCTCGCATGAGCGTTAGAGATTGAAGACACCTAGTTTAAATGATCTAGATTTCGTTTATATTATTTCACCGTTATCATGCATGGTCTCCTCTTCATACTCCTTTCAGTCAATGAAATTTTTTAACCCGGAATTAGAGGTAGAAATAACCAAGCACTTTTTCTACACAGTGTTAATGTTTTTAACAATAAGTGTATCAAACTAAATCGAGAACATTACAAAAAAGCAGATTATTGAGACAAACGCGCTGCTACGGACGACCGTGAATTGCCTTCTCAGTGGGGCTGTCGGTTAAAACACTTGCCGGTTAGATGACATTTTCGGTACTTACTTTACCTCAGCTTTTTTACTTAATTTGAATCAGTCTTGGGTAAGTCCATCCAATCACTCACTCAAAACTTCTTGCTTCTTTTGGAATTTTTTTTATCACAAAATTTTACTTGATTGACTTATGTAAATGTATGAAGTAAAAAGGTAGAAACTTAACTTAATTATTTATATATATAAAGCATATAAGTTTTGATAAAGTTTATTGAGTTGATTTCTAAAATGATATCTCATTTTTCCCTATATCATAATTGTAGAAAAAAATATTGAGATCCACAACGGGGTAGATTCCAACTTCCACAAAATATTCAGACCTTTAGTTACTGAACATATTGATTAAATTATATTAATTATTGATAAACGCAAAAATTAAAATGGGCATTTTATTTGATTGAAAGAAATGCAATAATTTAAAATATATATTTTTATTTTCGAGTTCAACGTTTCTCATAATTATGGTATTTATTAAGCTACTCTTCTGTGTGTGAGAGAGATTTTTAAGCTCTAATTAAAAGCCTAAAGTTTTCTGTTTATCCTTTTACTTAGAAATTATATACACATTATGGGTTATTATGGAAAATCTACATGTTATCAAAAAATTAATGGCTATCATTTTTGAATTCATTTTGCTTGATTTGCTAAAAATCGTTAGATATTTCGAGTAATTCCTAATTGCTCTTGGATAATGTTATTCGAAAAACTGATTTGTTATTTTTGATTTTCTTTTAGCTCTAGGCTGACACCATCATTATTTATACCAATTGTCAAAGAAAAACATTGATTCAAGTTCCAAAAATGCATCTAGATCGTTTCCCATCTAGTGACGGAGAATCGAAAACGTTCGATTCCGTCTGCTCCTCCCCCATATATTCAAATATGTTCGACAATTCCGAACACGATGTATCCGATTGGTGCGATATCTCCGGAAGCGATGGTCTATCTCTGACCAATACCTTAGACGGACAACTGCCTTTTTCGTACGGCATGAATTCTCCTCACAGCGAAGAGTGTTTACCCAGTGATTTGGCAGACATACCTTTTGGCAACCTTTTATCTCCTGCTATAGATATTGATTTCCGTAATCATTCATCTTCACCCTTATACTATGACGATGGAGATAGTGACGACGGAAGTTTGGATTCTATGTTACCTGGCAGGGACAATATTGACTTTTCGTGCCCTCAGCAACATAACTGCAAGACCAGAATGGTGGAAGACATAAGAAGCCCCTCCACGTCCATAACTAGCGACGAAGTTCCTTTGAATATGACATGTTTGGGTAAAAATAGCATTTACAAAGAATTTAAAACCAGTGAAGACCTTATGGATGGGCAGATTCGAGAAATACCAGACAAAAATATAAATGAACAATGGTTTGAAAATTCCAAGTTAACGGACTATGTAGGCTCTGATATGGCAGAGTTCTCTGATTACAGTGACAAACTAAAAGAATATTATTATTCCCCAGTCAATTGTAGTTCTAACTCTCGCGATTCTGATGACTCTTTTCCCGGAGTTGTAGATTTCACAACCTACAACAGCAAGGTACCAAGAAAATATGATGATATCCAAGTCAATGTACAGAATGATGAATTACCATCTCTGAATCAAGTACAAACTGAAATCCTTCCATCCATGAATAGATCTCGACTATACCTTTCAAATCAAAATGAATTCCCGAAATTGATAGGCATCAAGCAAGAGAAAGATATAATGGTCCTGACTTGGACAAAATTTCTGAAACAAAGTCTTCTAATGACCAGAGACAAATCGCGTGGACTCAAAGTGGTACCAAATCTCGAAAATCTGCAGGATCGATGTCTCACATTTGTTACTGGGTGGACTGCAAGACTGTTTTTCCCAGCCAAAGTAGCCTTGTCCGACATATTGAGAAGTTTCATGTCGATCAGAGAAAGAGGGAAGATTTCAGCTGTCTTTGGGTTGGATGTCCAAGAAAGTTGAGGCCATTCAATGCCCGATACAAACTTCTGATACACATGAGAGTCCATTCCGGAGAAAAACCAAACAAGTGTATGGTAAGTGAATTTAATTTTTTTAAGAATATCTTTATGCTGAACTTGTACTTCTACATTTTCCCATATTTGTAGCACGGAGGAGTATTTTAGTGTCTTAAGACATGTGTCCCTAAAATTGGGTGGCCGCGGTAGCCGACTAGGTATCGGATCGTGGCTTGCCTTGTCACGAGTTCGAGCCCAGTACCACTAAAGACCCGCCGTGTAGGGCAGCGATGCTTGTTAAATCTGTCGAGAGCTGAAGCGTCCTCCCGTTGGTGTGGTGTGGTAGTTAGGAGAGGGGGTGCCAGCTCAGGTGTCGTCCACGTCACTTGACCATGGTTCAAAATTACGTGACCCGTCGCCAAAAGCCCTAGTGTAGCTGAACAGTGTGACATAAATATTCAATCAATCAATCAACCCTAAAATTGGGCAACTAGGCTGTAAGGTCGGAGTTTCGTACTTTATTTTAGTTAACAGCATAGCATAAATCTTATATATTAATAAAATAGACTGAGAGACTAATATTTGATGCAAGTTGAATACCCTCAGTAGTCTAATGGTCATGGTCATGAACTTGTTAATTGCGTGTCATGCGTCTGAGCCCAGTGCTACTGAAGACTCCATATAGAGGGGACTGATGCACGTGAAATTTGTCGAGACTTAAAAATCTTCCCGTTGGTATGGTGTGGTAGTTAGGAGAAGGGGGTGCCAGCTCAGTTGTCATCCTTCTTTTTTTGACCGAGGCTCAAAATTACGAGGTCCATCGCCAAGGGCCCTCATGTTGCTTTATAGTGGGAAACTTTAACAAAACTCTCACTCACTGTCTATTTATAAAGTATAGTAAAAAGACTATCTGATCTAACATTGCTATCCATAGAAAGTGATATAAAATGAAGTTTTTAGGTAAGCAAAATAACAGACATAAATATGTAAAATATATAAAGCAAGAAATATATAAAATTCTATTAATTTTAATATTCCGCTATATTAATATTGAAATGTATTATTTGTGTTAATATTATTGCACTTAGATTTAAAGAAATGTATTTTTTTTTCTATTTCATACAAAAATGTTTTATAAGGTTTCCTTTAGGAATTCATTTTTTTAATTGTTGTGTCCCTGTTCGCTTTTGCGCCCTGTGCCCGCACATTATATAAGTATACCTACCTCAAATACATGTCTTAAAATACAAGAATCTGTTAAAAAGTTCTTTTTTTTTTAGTGCGCAGTTTTTAAGAACAGTATAGTAATTCGTGTTTCAGGAAATCACAAAATTTCCACACCTTGCTTATAGTTTCCTTTTTTTCTCGATATTTTATGAAGTTCGAAACACAATAACTTCCCACGTAATGGTTACATTACCAAAAATAAGAGTCTATTCCCTAGATAAGGTTGTATGCTATATTATTCAATTTACAAAATGTCAATATATTTTTTTTTTTCAATTATCATGTTTTGCGTAAAATCTTATTTTTGCTTATTTTTTTATAAAATACCCCTTGACAGTAAAAATGTACACTAATAAAACTTTTCTTGGTGTTTTTCTAATTTTAGAGACCCACAAGGTCAAAATATGATTTACTGGCAAAATTCAGGTTAATTCAAAAATTTTCTTCAAAAGTATATAAACATTTAGATAGATGCAGAATCTGTGAATCGTTTCATAACGCAGACCCCCAAAACAAAGAAACACAGAAAAAATTTTAAGAGCACTTAAAAGGAAAAAAAATATGTTTTAGGTGTTAAAGAGGGAAGGGATTATATATCTGGTGTATTTAATAAGAAAAGTAAGTTTTTTTCTTGTAATCAGATAGTTTAATGTTATTTTTGTCTTTTCTCAAAGGGAGTTTTTTCACTTTTTTTCTTACCGCAAAACACAATATCTAAAAAAGTTATGCTTGAATGAAATAAAAATTTTATATTTATGTTTTTTTAAAAACTTATACAGGGAATAACCTTTCCCAAGGTTTTTGTTGAGTAGAAATTTTTTATATAGCAATAAAGTGAAAATTACAATAGCTTTTTAAAAAAAATGTCAACGTATAGAAGCTCGAAACACAATAACTTCCCAAGTAAATAGTTATATTACCAAAATAAGAGTCTATTCCCTAAAAAAGGTTGTATGCTATATTATTCAATTTACAAAATGTCAATATATATATATATTTTCAGTTATCATGTTTTGGTAAAGCTTATTTTTGCTTATTTTTATAAAATACCCCTTTACAGAAAAAATGTACACTAACAAACTTTTCTTGGTATTTTTCAATTTTTTAAAAACCCATTAGTTCATAAAATATGCATTTGCAGGCAAAATTCAGGTTAATTCAAAAAATTTTATTCGAAGGTGCTCTGTTACCTTAAAGGGTTAAAATACGCATTTCTAATTCGCTTACTTTGGCCACTCTGTTAATTCAGAATCTGTGGCGTAATGAAGACTACAGCTTAGATGTTGTGTGTGTTACCAAGAGGATCGCATAGAACATTTATAAAGTGCGTTAGCAAAATTTTGAACTTTCTTTTCCATTTTGTGTAATTCTTATCGATAGATTATTTTAAATATAACAGTTAGGTTCACATCGTCAGAGATCAGGTTATCTGGGGTAAAATTACTTGCAGAAATTGGTTTCTCCTATTGGGTGCTGCATTAAAAAGTGATACCATCTCCTGGGGAATGCACTAGGTCTGCAATGGTAAAAATACCAGTCCGCAGCCCCAATGGAGAAAAGATTAAGTTAGAGCTGTTAATAATCGCTGCAGTCATTTTGAATCCTCCAGTATATGAATTAAATTAAAACAGACAGCAATAACATACATAAATTGATTTTTTAAAAAAATTTTTTAAGGTATCCGCCCGAACTTTTTTAAAAAAGGTAAAAAGGGTAATTTTTTTTGATATTTTTTCACTGAGATTTGGATCGGAACAAAATTTTTTTTAAGAATAATAAAAAAAAAATAATATTTAAATAAAATTTTGAAAAAAAAATGAACATGAATGACCTTTTTCAAAATATTCCCCCCTTTATGTACTTCAATAATAATATTTTCTGTATATAGCTCGACCTCTGTACGGGTCCGAACTGGGATTTTGAAATATATAACCTAAAGTGAATTATGATTTTTTAGTACAACAGAGGGGAGAAATTTTTAGGAAAAGAACTCCGATAAATATTTCAATTGGTAGAAACCCTTGAAAAATAATGTAAATTTTTTTCAAAACCTAGTTCGGGCCCCTGAGAAAAAAAAGTTATTATTATAAAGCAATTTTTGGGAAAGGGGAACGTTTTGAAATAGGTTATTCTAAATTAATTTTTTCCCAAATATTGTATTAAAAAATTTTTTTGCAAAAGTCCCAAAAAAAATTTTATACATGTATTCAATCTAAGTACACAAAAATCATGGAAATAAAACGTTTTTTCGTTTTTAAAAAACACGGTCCGAACGGGATTCGATACCCAAACTTTAAGATATAATTGTGTTAATTGCTTGACACTCTTTCAGTATTGCTACAAGGTATATTAAGAGTGGGGCAGAAAAAAGAACAACCGAAAACTAATCTTACAGCATTTTTACTCGAACACAGCAAAGATGTCAGTCAAAGCGTATAACTCCAACCGGAAGCCTGGCTCTTTAATCGCTCCGTATCACCGTCAAGTAATCGGCGTTTAGCGCGCCTTGACCACTCATGAACCTAACGAGTCGACCTTGAGTGAAATCTTATCTGGTCCCCGTAAAAACTTCATTACCATTGGTCGTAGACGGCCCATTCATGCCTTTCCATTCCCACGCTGCGCTCAAGGGCGGAAGTCGCACCCAGAGCTGTGGCCATTTTCAGGCGACGGTTTTAAAGAGCCTCTACTTTTTTTAGTCTTAATTTCTTTTTTAAATTGTAGAATTGGAGTAAGTGGTAGGACTTATCGAGAATGATGTATGCCGACACAGATAAAGTGACAGTGCGAGAAAATGTTAGAGTTACGGTTATCGTTGATTTTTTTTAAAACGAGTCTTCAACGAGGCGAGTGAAAATTGCTAATGTGGAAATGATTCATCGTCTTAAGCGGTCTTGAGATAAGAACTAAGTTCTCGAATAAACGGTTAGTTTGGTTTAATTACGGTGTGATATAGTTACAGTACAAGATTAATACATAGTTTCTTTTCAGTGCTCAAATATTTTAGGTGTTTCATTTCTGTATCTTAAAAAATATACGTTGTATCAATTTATTATATTAAATATTATCTAGGTCATAATATTCGATGGCAATCAGGCTTATTGAACGTTCTTTAAAATAATTTGAGCGAAAGATGCTAATAGTGAACCCAGAGTGGTAGATTCTTAAATTTTTATCTTTACAGTATGTTGTAAATCTAATATGCTTTGTGTGCCCTTGACTAAGAGTTAAGCTTTCCCTTTAAAATGAAACTTAAAAAAACCTTAAAATGAAAATTTAAGCTGTTATACTATAACAGAATGCGATGAAAATACCCATACCAATCCTTTTGTAGCGACAATATAGAACAGCAAATCGCACAACGGACCTTGTAATTTTGAGCAACGGTCAAGTGACGAGGACTATACCTGAGCTGAAACCCCTTCTCTGAACAACTCACCTCGCTAACGTGAGGAATTTGACCCTCGACATATTTAAGGTATCCGACTACGTTCGGAACCGTGATTTTGCAAAAGCATATAAATGGATAATATTCATGATATTTAGTGTCACTTAGATTAGAAAATGTGTATAAAATTGCTTTAAGAATAGTATTGCAATAAAAAATTATTTAAGTACAATATTTTGACAAAAAATGAACATAGAATGACCCATTTTCAAAATGTTCTCTTTTTTTTGAAAAATGCTTCTATTATAATAATATTTTGCCTGTATATAGCTCAGACTTCTGTACAGAGGCTCAGAACTAGAATTTTTGAAATATATAACTTAGAAATGGGGTTTTTCCATGTTTTACACAAAACAGGGGGAGAAATTTTAAGAAAAACGCCGATAATTATTTCAAATGGTTGTAACTCTGAAAATAATGTGAATTTTTCAAAAATCCTAGTTGAGCCTCTGTACAGAGGTCTGAGCTATTTACAGGCAAAATATTATTATAAAGAAGCATTTTTCACAAAAGGAGAACATTTTGAATACAGGTTATTCTAAGTTAATATATTTTGCCGAAATATGGTATTTAAATAATTTTTTTTTAACAAAATGTCCTTAAAATAATTTTATACATGTATTCTAATCTAAGTGACACTAAATATCATGAAAATTGTCCATTTATGTGCCTTTTTAAAATCACGGTTCCGGAACGTAGTTCTGGATAACTTTAGTACTGCTGCTCTATTGCGGGTCACCGTTAGACTCGAGCTTCACATGACACCTCTGTGACTACGACCGCTGGCCGTCATTTGGCCACTTTTTTCTATCAACAAAGTTTATTGTGAATTAGTAAAAATAATAGTGAAATAGTTCTAAAAGTTCAATTTATAGGTAAAAAGGCAACCATGAGGAGGCATTCCTCAAAATAATTCCCTCATGATTTTTATACGCAGAAATCCACCAAAGTCATTTTAATTATTAATATAAGCATAAAATTCCAGAATAAAGTTCTTACCTTATTATTGGTACGGATTTTTTTTCATGAAGCTTGAATATTTATTTCTCAAAATTGTATTTTGACAATTGGGCCACACAAATAGAAATTTCATCAATTGTTTGTAGTTTTTGAAGGAATGGAAAATGTGTGTAGCTTTGTGTAAAACTTCATTTCAATATTATAAGAAACATTTACTGACTGAGCATGACAGTCTTGATCGCGACCGAAAAAACTGTAGCAATCAAATAGAAAGGGGAATCAGATACAGCACACATTCAACAGATAGGGGATTCAGAACACGATAATAATACTGAAGACTATTTTTTTCTGAAAAATGTTTGTTTTCGTTTTAAAAACAGTCGAATATAGTCTTAACATACATTGTTCTCTATGAGTTTACTCTGTTACTTTTACCGGTGTGTCGAATTTATAACCGTTTGTTCTTTCGCTTATTGAGTTTTATAGTTTACTGTATATAAATAAAGTTTTTAAGCTAAAATGTGTTCTGTTCTTTAAAAAATATGAATCGTGTCTTATTTTGTGATAGAAATTGTAGAAGAAATGTTTTTAAAACGCATTTTAAACAAACAATAATTTAAAAGTAGATTTTGAGAAAACAATAATTAAAAAAAAAAGCAGAAAAAGTAATTTCAATCACTAAGGGATATTTTTTAAAAGAAATTGTGAGCATCATAAATAGGTTTTAAGCATTTTTTTTTCCAATTTTTTTTTTCATTTTGTTTCATGATTATAGTTACAGGAATGAGGAAGAACCACAATTAATCAGAATAATGGAAACAACCAGAATTTGAGAAAATACTCACATTTTAATTGGAAGGACGCATTTTTTGCATTACGAATTCGCTTTCGCCATTTATTATGGTCTTATTTAACCAGATCTTTATGATTCGTTTGAGATTTCTTTCATTGAGTTTCATTTCTTTTTTTTCTTTTTGAGTCATAGTTCTTTCGAATCAATCACATTTTTTTTCTATGAATTTATTTCAATCGTTCTCGTTCTTCAAGAATCAATTTCCTACGAGGCATACTAAATATTGTTCCTAATATTAAACGAGCATCTTTACACACAATCTTAACTATAAACTCTAAGACAAACACGAACAGGGAATTTATTATTTTCCACAAATTATATTTTGCAAATCAGCGACAAAAACAGTTATCAGTTAGACAGCAAACAATTTATGAAGCGAATATTTTGTTACTATGTAACTGAATGTGCCAAACGCGCGATTTATATATAGAGAAAAAATAAAACTAATTTACCAATAAATAATTTTAAAACGAATTTTAAATATTATGCTTAAAAAACTTATATATTTAAATTTATTGTTAGAATTCGTAAAACTTTATGTAGAAATTTTTTAAAAAATTTAGTTCTTACTGGTAAAAGCAGACATTATTTATTTTTAATTTGTTTTTAATCAAATCGAGTAAAAAATATAAAAATTAATATATTTTTTAAAATTGAGTTAAAAATAAAAATTAATATTTTTATTTTAGTATAAAATTGATATGTAATTTTATTTTAAATCAGATTAGTGAAAATATGGAAATTTTTTTATTCTAACTGAAGAAGTGTGATTCGTTGTTGTTTTTCCTTCAAGTTTCTTGATATGTTTTTAAAGTATTGTTCATTTTTTTTTAGTAATTTATAAAAAAAGTCACCAATAAAACTTTCTTTTCATTAATTGACATAAATCATTCGAAACTAATATTCTTCCATTTTTCTTCGAAGCTGTAGCCGTTCAAGGAAAAAAAAAATCCATGCTATAACAGAATTTAAAGTTGTGAAAATATGAAAAGTATTGCTTGCAGCTAACAATAATCACATTTATCCCCAAAAATATGCATTTATTTTAATGATAAAATAAAACAAAGAAAACGTCTTATCATTTGAAAGTATTCTCTTTTATGGAAAGATAAATACCTTCTAATTTATCAAAATGTCAGCTAATGTATACTACTTATAGAATGGAAAATACAAAATTTCGCTTTGGGGCTGATCTATTATGCAGCGATAAGTTAAAATTTCCTATATTTTGAATTTCGCGAACGTTAAGCTCCAGAGATTTAAAAAAAAAAAAAAAAAAATGGTTATCCTGATTTTCAAGTCCTGCGAAACTGGTGCATTGATTTTCAGAATCGCAAAAAGTTCTCAGAAACATCGAAGGAAAGTAATTCGAATTGACTTTTAGATGTGAACATATTTTTCGTCGAATATATGAATGAAAGATTACAGAAACTTTGGACACATAGAGAAATGATGATCTTGAAATATTCAACAATCCTACAAACGCATCTGCTGCTTAAAGATAAATTGTTTGATATTGTTTAACATTCTGACGTGTTTCTGGGAATGTAAAAGTTAATAACTATTTTAAGTATTTAACAGGATTTGGCGATTTTTCATATGATAATGGATTTCGACAACGAAACTTTTTCTGTCTTTTCCCGTTTTCTTCACTTAGTGAGAAATGGTTTTATCTTCCGATAAAGTAGTGATGAATGCTGTGTGAGTAAAGATTGCTCGAAGTTTAGTCAAAGATTTTTGAAAACATTAAACATACAGTTGATGAATTTACAAATGATATATTACGATAAATATCGCTCACAAGTTCTTGCAAAATGGTTGGAGATAAACAATTTTTATTGTTAAATAATAACATTCATATCTTGAAAAGATTTATTATTAGACTTCTTTTATGTGACTTACACACAATGCCTAAGGCTTAATTTATGTAATTTGAATGAAAACGTGTTATTCGAGTATTACTGTATAATCAATACTTGAATTGCATAAAAAAACTTTTATATCTTTCAATGAATTTATTACCCTATCATTAACGAAAAAATGTACCAAAATTACCATTCTAAGGGTTTGGATAAGGATCAATTTTTTTTTCAGAATTTCAAAACCTACCAATGCGGAAAAGGTCTTCCCTAAATTAGAAATGAAGGGGAAAAATAAAACACACAAAATTGATTCTTATATGTTAAGTACTGCCACAAAAGGAGAATGAAATTTGCGTGTTTCAGTTTTGTTTTTTACGGTAAAAAGAAAAGTTGTTTTTATAAAAGAAAAACTGGTATTTTAGTACTTCTTAACATTAATTGTGATGAGAGAACACCTACTAAATAGTTACAAGAAAGGAACACGCAATACATTTAAAAGTTACTTTAGTATTAAATTAAAAAAAAATTTTTCTTATTATTTTTTGTAAAATTTTTGGGCGAAAAAAGGGAAGAGGGAAAAATTTTTGGGACCCGGGCCATATTTTTTTCGGGGGGGTTAATATACTCTACCTTTTTCCCCTTTCCCATCAATAATAAAAAAAAATTTAATTTATTTTAATCTAGGAAAAAATTTTTTTTGAGCCCCAAAATCATCAAACCAAAATTCCCTTTTTTCAAATTTTTCAAAATTAAACCCGTTTAGGAATTTTCAATTTTGGTTTTTTTTATTATTTTATCAATTCCATACTCAATATATACTTTATACTCCTTTTCCCTTCTAGGGGTCAACTTATCGGGGTTTTCCCAAACCAATTTATTTTTTTATGATTCATTTCCCAGCAAAATAAAAAAATTTGAAAGGGGTTTTGTTTCCCTCGTAAATATGAGAGTTAGGCGTCATATTACAAACAATATTAGAAATTAGGAAAAAAAAGAAAGAATCCAAAGTTTTTTTTTTCCCGTTTTTGTGTTCGGGTTTCTTTTTTTCCGGGAAAGTTATTGATGTCTGCTATCTGTGTTTGCATTATAACTGTTTGCCAAGATTAATTTAACCTTTATGTTTTCATATGTAAATAAAAAACATTTCCTTAAGAGGTAAAAATACAAATATTTACAGTTTTATTATATATTAATTATATGTCATTTAAAGATATTTATTAACATAAAAAACACAATATAAAATATAACAATTCATTCAACATAAGTAAAAAATTAAAACTTTGCATATATTATTTATTTTTAAAGAATATTTATTAAAATAAGAAATAAACATAAAGTATAAGTATTCCTGCAATATAGTAAAAAAAAATTAAAATTTTAATACTAACCTTGATCCTGCAAAGTTCTGCTTAATTTCACATATCAGGGTTATAAGTTGTGATTTTTAATTTCACACATGATTCTAAATGTTGAACTGTTAAACAATTTCTTTGTGGTCTCAAAATATATTTCATACGGAAAATTTTTTCACAAAGATATGTAGAACCAAAAGCGGAAAGCAAGGATGCAATTTTTTTTAAATGGACTTTAAAATTTATGTGACGTATAGTCACATGATAACTGGGGCCATGTGTTTCCGGTCAATCAGTTCATAAATTAATGCGACGTCATAATTATAGATAAGTATAATCCCGGGTTTTATCCCAAATTTGTTTGGGGCCCCACTTTTCCAACTTTGCTTTTGGGAAAATTTCTTTTAGAAAGTTTTAAAATTTTGTTAAGATATAATAATGCAATAGTTAAACAAAAAGCCAACCCCCTGCGGGGCTGCATGTTAAGTCTTTTCCATTCTGGGGTCTTTAAAAAAAGCAACCCCACATATTTTTGCTTTTTAAAGGGGGGGTTCTCAAAGCGGTTTAGCCGTATTTTTGTGCGGCTCCGGGTTTTGCTTGAAGGGAGGAAAAAAATCTCTGGAATGGCGGGAATTTTTCGGGAGACCGCTTGAAGGGTTAATTTAAAAATTTGTATAATGTAAGTTTTTTTTTTAATTTTGAAAACTGATTGAAAATTTTAAACGTGAACCCTTTTCCCAATCATATCAAATTTTAAAAAAGTTATCTCAACTTTACAAGTTGAACAACTAGTATGCCCAATTTTTTTAAACAATGGGAAGCACGTGTTTGCCGTTATCATGTGACCATCATGAATTTAAGTATTAAATTTAAAGGGGAAAAGTACAAAAAATTTAAAATAGCTGTTGTTTTAGAATAATTTTCCCCTTCCCATACTTTTTAAACCAAAATTTTTCCTTTTTAAAAACCCTAAGATTTTTTATGAAGCAGCAGTGAGTGATACTTCATTTTACAAATATTACACTACAGTTTCGATTTGAATTGAATATTTAATGCTAAGAATGAGACTCATTTCAACAGAGGGTGGGTTTTTTTAAAAAAAAAACCCTACAAAAATAACTCGCAGACCCCAAAAATAGTGCGTTTTATGGCAAAAAATTGAAAGTAAGAACTAGTGCCATAGAACATCTTTTCAGCACAAACGTAGGTTCCCTTTAAAAATTTTTTTTCTTGATATAAAAGGGTCCAATTTATATGTAATGATTATGGGTAATGGGGTTTATTTTTGTTATAGCCCAAAATAAGGGCTAAGTGTTGGGCAAAAAAAAAATTGTTTTTTTCCCAAAGTTAAAAAAATTGGGCCCCAACCACAAATACTTTTTTCTGTTTAATATATAAATGGCTGTTTCCAAGAGGCTAAAAGTTTTGTCCTTTTGAGGCAGAGTTTTTTCTCTCCTTTTTTTTTCTCCGTCCGATTGTGGTCTGGGGTTACCTTGTCCCGAAGGGGGCGAACTAAACCCCGTGTTAGGGGGCATGCAGTGCCCCCCCCCTCCCGGGCCCCTCCCTGTATATGCTGTTTGAAGAAAGTTTTAAAAAAGGGGGGTTTAATAGAATATTTTATTTTGTAAATTCGTATATATATATTTGTATGAAGTATTTTAAAACGTATGTTAAAATGAAATGAATATAGGAAAAAAAAGGAAATTTAAAAAAGAAAAATTAAAAATTTAGCCCAAAAATAAAAAAAAATAAAACCCCTTTTTTTTTGTTTCATTGGAAAAAGGGGGAAATTAGGGAAAACTCGCTGTTAATCCAAAGGGGTCCCCTTTGGGGATGACGAGCTAAAAAAATAATCTTTATGATTAAAATATGAATAAAATATGAGCATTTATTATTTTTTTTATTCTTCTTGAGAATAAGTACTCGTTTTGCGGGCAATAAGTACTTGAGCCCACCCTAAAAACTTTTAAACACTAGTTGCTTCGAGTGTCACACCATTAAATGCCTTTGTTAAAAGTTAATGCAGCACATTTAAAGATACCTCCATCCCACAAACACAAAAGTGTTACAAAACCTCTTGAATGAAGTACATTCTCCTTACGATAGAGCTCCCTCAAAACCATATAATCCTTTTGGTCTTGTTTGGAGTGCAAATACGCTTCGAATTACATCTAGTTTTTTCGCGTCGTCCCTTTTTTTTGGGGGTTTAAGGGGAAAAAAAAAAGCGAAAAAGGGGGCAACTTTATCTCTTCGAAAAAATTGACCCCGGGAAAAGTAACCCTCTTTTAACCGTCAATTGAGAGATGCTAACGATGGAATCGTCTTCGTGTCAAGGTCGGTGGAAAGCATGCATAACATTCTGTGTGTGGTAGAAGGGACGTATTAACTGTCATTTCGCCTAACACTTCGGCGATAGCTGAAGGTTGTGATGAAGTTCATGGCGTGATTGACAGATTTAGTGATATGTGAACAAGATCCGTGCTAATTAAAACAAGATTACTCATTGAACGAGAATTTTGGCTTCCGGTTGTGCAGTAGTATTTAAAGATTTTCTTAACTTGAAGTTAAGAAATTTGGTGACTCTCACATGTATTTTTTCGATATTAATCAACCGCTAGCGTTTTTGTTGATTGTGTTACAAACTTGTACTATGAACTCATAACATATATCAATCCAACGCCGTAAATGCTTTTAAGCCGATAACATCTCACAAAAAGCTGCAAAATGTGGAAGTTTAGAAGATGGGATGTCATTTGACAGACGATTAGACTCTCAAATCTGTATTGAGCAGATAATCTCAATTTGGATTCTAATAAACAAATGAAAATATTTTTAAATACAGTGAAATATATTTAACGCGAAAACGCTTAACCCTTTATCGACCGACGGTACTTATAAGTACCACTCACTTTAAAATGATGTAGAATAACCATTTGTAAGAATATTCTGACGATATTTAGCAAGAATATTCTTTGAAATCCACTGTTCCAAGATATATGACTGCACGGGTTCTATGATGAGTATTTTAGCGGGGAAGGCGAATAGTTTTATAGGAGAAATTGTGTTTTCAGCTGACGGCGTTTTCAGCGGATTGCGAGGATTATCATTTTTGTCCCGAAAAAATAGTTAATGTCAAAATTTAAATGTCTTATTTTTTTTGTATGTAAATTAAGACCTTAGAAAACTATTTGACTATTTATTTTAAGTGAACAGTGTATATAATTTTTTACAGTTGAATATCTTTAATTAATTAATTAGCTCTAACTAATTGAATTTCCCAAAATTGAGTATTTTGTTTATGTATATCCCTTAATTTGAATGAAGTGATTCAAAAAAGAAATATCCCATGAAAAAAACTGCAGTAAATCATAATGCGGTCGATAAAGGATTAAGACGAAACATCGGTTTACACGAAATAATATAATGGTCCAGGCCATGTATTTTCATGCATTTTTTTTCTCTTAATGCGAAACAAAATAACTTATCACAAAAAGATTTCTCTTCTGAGAATGAACAAAAAATGGAAAACACCAGTCGTGCAGATGAGGTTTAAGAGGGATGTGAAATGAAAGATGTTCTTTCACATGTTTCGTAGAAGGGAGTTTAACTTGGCTTTGATATACCTTTAGAATAGCCTGTGACACGAGCCAATTTGGTTTATCGTAAATACTTTCACCCACCATCCCTACAAACGCCACACAAAAACATCTAATCTCACGCCAGTTGGCTTTGGAATTCGATGAAGATTAGTATCGTAGTATTAGGTAAAAATCAGTGAGTTTGGTTGGCGTTTATTTTCTATTGTAGAAGAATTTTTTTACAAGCACAATGGTAAATAGCTCAAGTGGAAAGTAAACCGTATTTTGCTTAAAATGAAGGTGGAGTTTCTTAAGACTGTAAATAAAAAACAGACGAAAACGGAAATATGAACAGATTTTGGTATAAAAAGAGCACATTACGGTAATATTTGAACATATCTATGTATATAAAATGTACAATAATTAACATAATTTTTTGAATACAAGTTTTTTTCCCCTGTAATATCTTTTAACACAAAAAAATATTTCAGCCCCTTTCTCGTTAAACCCTTTTCACTGTAGTACTAAATGATTTTGCTTTAAAAATATTTTTTTTTGCCATGAAATATATCTGAAGTTATATCTATCATAATTGGGCCGTGGGGCCTAGTGGTTAGAACATCGGACTCCAGACCGGAAGGCCCGGGTTCGATTCCCATTGCCACTAAATACCATCCGAGTACTGCTCGTTAAATCAGTGGGTCTGAAAGTCTTGTGGGCGGTCGCAGCAGAAACCACGGGTGCAGGGGGCTGGAGAATATTTCCCTCCTTTCCAGTTCCATGCCTAAATTGTGGAGGTGGAGATAGGTGGATGTCACCATCTGTCGTAAAGAAGTCCAACCTATCTTAGGCTCTGGCAACTTTTATTCCTTCCCTTCGGGTGAGTGAGTAAGTGAATATTAACGTCGCATTGTTCAGCTACATACGGGCTTTTGGCGACGGACCACGTAATTTTGAACCATGGTCAAGTGACCCCTCTCCTAACTACCACGGGAGGACGTTTCAGCTCTCGGCAGATTTACTGTGCGTCTCTTTCCTATACGGCTCGTCTTTAGTGGTACTGGGCTCGAACTCGTGACAAGGCCAGCCACGATCCGATACCTTGACCACTCGGCTACCGCGACCACTCCTTCTTTTCGGGAAGGACACGACAACAACAATATCTATCATAACTAACACGACCATATGTTCCATTTATAGATAGCCTGACCCGTTGCTCCCTTAACACAGCCAAAATGTCCCGTTTTCAGAAAAGAAAAATATTACTGCAATAATTTAAAAAGAAGCAGACAAAAAAATTCAATGGTAGTGACTAGTTAGCGAGGTGATGACGGCACGCAGTCATGGGTAATGCTTCTCTCGCTCAAGTCGGTTAGAAAAGTCAGTCAGATAATTTTAGCAATGAAAACCGCAAAGTATAAATTTTACGAAATCTCTTCTACAAAGAACTTCTTTCTTATTTGAAATCCGTTCCAAATACTATTGTGTTATTCAAAATAATTGTAATTAAATTAGTGTTATTCAAATAAATAAATAAATGAATAAATAAAAAATAAATAAATAAAAATAAAATAAGTTAAGATCAAATAATATTTCTTTCTTTCTTCGTATTAATTCTTGTTCTTTTAAGTAATAAATAAAAACCGTCAAAAAATTTTACAATTTCCTGAACATAATAGTAGAATTTAAAAATTAGATCTTTTTCAGATTTTGAAAAAACAAACGAACAGCCATGTTAATAATTATTAAAGAAATATAAATACGACAATTCTGCAAAAAGAAAATACAGTTTTTACAAGCAATACATTCTAAATTTCTGTTTATGGAAATTTTTAGTACTTTTAGAATTGGTTAATCCTTAGTCGTTCTTCAGCATTAAATTTACTAGTATAAACATTTATTTCTTTTCAAGTGTGCGATTATAAGTACAATTTAAATAATCTTGAAAGTAAACATTGTTCGATTTTTTTCGATACTCGTATCTGGCAACAAAAATCCTTTTAATATTGGTTCCTTTTACAGTTTTTCTAATTTACAACTGAGTGTTATTTAAAAAAATCCTTTCAAACGAGAGACCATAAAAATTGCGAATCGTCTATCTTGGGTGTCTTAAAAATCGAAATAAATTACCCGAGAACGACTCGGTGGCAAAAATTAAAGCCCTGTCAGCCGCTTTGACACTGGGGTTAATACTGCGTTTCTAGCTTCATTAAGAAAGAAAACAGAGTAGAAGAAGAGAGAGAAAGAAGGGGAAAGAAAAACAAGATGGAGAAAAAGAATTTTTTTCACCCTTAACAGTCAGACGACGCTACCGATTTACTCGCCAAACGAACGACCCCACTTGTTAAAGGGCAAAGGAGAAAAAGGGGTAAGAGAAACCGTAACTGGATATACGTCTTCCTGTCACTACTTGCTTTGGACGACGAACGAGTTTCTCTTAAGAGCATTCGGGGTGGTTCTTTTTATGTTTCTTTCATTTTTATTCTGGTTCATTCATTAAGAGGGTTCATTCCTAAATTATTCCGTTATTACTAATTTCTTCTCTATAAACGTGTTTAAACTTGCTTAGATAAAATTTGTTTTAATTAAAAAGTCATGCAAATAAAAACGGAAATAATTCATTATTTACAAAAAAATTTCTTCTAAATTTACCTCAACTCAATATATTCTGCAAACTCGCATACATAAAACGTTTCTCTATCTCACACAAGTAATTAATAATATTTTCAATTGGTAATATACTCTAAAAGAGGAAAATTTATTTTATTGTTCTTTTTTTATACACACTCCCCGTATAGTTAACATACAACAAAGAAAAATGTTAACTCAAACTCAGTGGCGCAACAGCCCGTGAGGGTCAGGGCCTCCAATACCCATCCCAGTATATGTGACCATTGGGCGCTGAGATACATGAGCAGATGTCCCGATCAGGTGGTCAGTCTGAAGCGAGACCCCAGTGTTCAAGTCCCCAAGCAAGCAAGTGGTGGGGAAGCGCGATACGCTACCATCCGGCCACTGGGCCTAATGTATAAAACCAGAAATATTTCATATATTATTCTAAATTTTTTTACATTAATTTTTTACCAATTTTTTAAAAAATATTAGTAAATAAAATAAATAGAGAAATATTATATTTAATCAATTTTGATATGTGAAGAATGATTTTAAGAAAATGCGATTACCTTGTGTCCGGGTTTGATTTTAATTTACTTCGTACTCTGGAGCAACAAGAGCAGGGCGTCTTAAGGCAGGGGCCAACTGTGCCCGGGCCCAGGGCCTCGCCTTCGATGGGGGCCTCATTTCGTTTCCGACTCACTCTTAATAAGATTATGATCCGGATAATTTTAATGGTTCAATATTACTCGCGTGCATATTTCCGACAGACAGGGAATTTCAAAATGCATGTCAACTGGCAAAAGTATCCAGACTGTATTATTAGGTGAAGACCATTGTCCATGTCTAGGACTAGGCCTAATACCATAAGCAATCATTCAACTCATTTAGTCGAAATGCGACCATTGGTCGATCCGGTTTGTGAGATTATGAGTCCAATGCAGATTTATTTGTTTCAAATTTCTGTTTGTACGAGTATTTGGCATTGCATGATATATACCGTCTACTTTTGAAGATCATAGGTAGGATCTACTTTTTGAAGAGGGGTCCAGATCCTCAACAAATCAAGATTTCTCTGGGCCCAGGGCGCCAAAAAGGCTTAAGACTGTAATGAACGTCCCGCGTCGCTATTAGTGTGGGAGAGTCAGAAGAAAGATTAGCCATATTCAAAACAACTTCTATTTTAATTCACAGTTATCAACAACGACACAAATTCTAAAACCCAAGTTAAGAAATGCACCAATTACTAAATATGGAAAGCAATATATATATAGCGAGGTAGACGAGATACTAGAAGACTTAATAAATCGGATCACTTACGTCCAGCAATACATCTTCTAATTCAAATCGGCCTAATCCAATTTAATTATAAATTGATCAAATCGTCAATCTTAATATTACTCAAATAAGCTACGAAGTGCTCACGCTTCACTTCACGTTTAATGAATCACTGCTGTCGTTAGCAGTCTAACTTCTCTCTCTTTCTAACTCGAAAGTTTAGTCTTTATATACAAGACTTAATTTACAATCACATCTTCTTCTTCGGAGGCAGGTTTATAATAGAATAATTTTTATAAAGACACAACATTCCCTAAGAGGACTATTAGTGGAAAGAACGCGGATAGACCCGTTACACGCCCCTGAACACGAGGGCTATTGGCGACCGACATCGTAATTCTGAACCATAGTCAAGTGACGAAGACGACACCTGAGATGGGAACTCCTTCCCCAAACATACATATCACGCTAATGAGATGACTTTTTAATCTCGACTGGTTTAACGTGCATCAGCTCCTCTACATGGTGGGTCTTTAGTGTCACCCGAGACTCGGCAACGCTAGTCGTCAGTTCGCGACCGTGACTACTTGACTACCACGGCCACTATTTTGTCCTGAAAATAAATATACAAAAGAACTGAAAGTACTTGATTATCTATCAAGATTTTAAATTTTAAATGGTTCGTCACCATTAACCAATCTTATCATAAAATCTTAGCAATATGCTCTTAACCATTACAAATAATAAACTCCCACCTAATTCTTGAATATACGCCTTCTTCTGATTTTCTGTTTAAATATTCAAATCACAATTTTATTCTTGATTATTTATGCGATTACTTATGCACACGCGCACTGGTAATTATTATTCATTTTTGAAAAATACAGGATGAGTACAAAGGATGGACCCGATTTTAAAAAATCCTACTATCGAAACTATTGCATATATTACAATAAGGGATACATGAATGAAAAGAGAAATAGAAATATACCAAGTTTTTTCCCCCACCAATGATTAACAGCACATTTAAAATGGCTGTGATTGAAATCTAATCATGGCAGAAAAGAGTTTTTGTGTATGCACAGTTTTTTTCAATTATTTCGGTGCAACGTGCATTTAGAAATAGCCACGGAAAAGAAGCACCGAACAACAAGAGTATTCTGCAATGGTATCATCAGTTTAAGAAAACAGGTAGCTTGTGTAAAAAATAAAATCAGTGGTCGGCCAAGCGTCTTGAAAGAAGCAGTGGAGTGGGCGAGGTAGAGTTTTGTTCCAAGTCCACTGAAGTCTACGAGAGGTGCCGCCTGTAAACTTGGAACGTCTCGAAAAACAATTAAAAAGTTTTATGAAAAAAATTAAAATTCGAGCCGTATCATTTGCAACTGACACAACAAATAACAGAGGACGGCAAGTAAGCATTTGTGCAGCATTACGAACTATTAATGTTACAAAATGTATGAAACGAACTGGATTACAGATTGAACGTTTGCCGTGTATATATAACAATAGAGTCACACATCAAATATTGTAACAGAAAAAAAGCTTTGAAGATTTCTCTTTACATTCATGTATCACTTATTGTAATATGGGCAGTAGTTTCGATAACAGAATTTTTTAAAATCGGGTTTATCATTTGTACTCAGCATGTACTTAGATAATTTGTGATAATTTTATAATTTTAGTTAGATACTCTTAAGGAAGCAAATATGGTTTACGTTTAATTTGTAATTCAGATGCAAGTTAGGGGCATCAGCCTTTTTTAAAGAAAAAATTGTTGATATTATGTATATCATTATTATATAATGCAATGAAATTGCTTCAATTAAGAAAATTATCAGCTGTAAGCTTACGGTATCCGACTACGTTCGGAACCGTTAATTTGCAAAAGCGTATAAATAGATAATATTTATGATATTTAGTGTCGCTTAGATTAGAAAATGTATATAAAATTGTTTTAAGAATATTATTATAATAAAAAATTATTTAAGTACAATATTTTGACAAAAAATGAACATAGAATGAGCCATTTTCAAAATATTCTCCTTTTGTGAAAAATGCTTCTATTATAATAATATTTTGTCTGTATATAGCCCAGACCACTCTACAGAGGCTCAACTAGAATTTTTGAAAAATATAACTTAGAAGTGGGTTTATCCATGTTTTACGACAACAGAGGGGAGAAATTTAAAAAAAAAAGAACGCCGATAAAAAATTATTTCAACTGGTTGTAACTCTGAAAATAATGTGAATTTTTCAAAAAAATAGTTCAGACTTTATGGAGAAGTCCTTACTTTATCTAAGCAAAATATTATTATTTTAGAAGCATTTTTTATAAAAGGAGAACATTTTGAAAAAAGGTTATTCTAAGTTAATTTTTTGCCAAAATATTGTATTTAAATAACTTTTTTTTTTGTCAAAATGTCCTTAAAACAATTTTATGCATGCATTCTAATCTAAGTAACACTAAATACGAAATAAGTAACTCGTATCATGACAATTATCCATTTATGCGCTTTTTTTAAAATCACGGTTCCGAACGTTTTCGGATACCTTAAAGGTTTGACAATAATGATGTATTACTTTGGCTTAGAAAATGAAGTAAATTTTTTTGTTTAATAACAAAGCTTATAATTACCGAGACAATGCTTATTAGATTAAGAACTGTGCACTGAAACACATAATTTTTAAAAATTTGAAATACTGAAAACCTATAACCCAGATCTACAGAGTTTCCTCAGCCATATTTTTGGAAATTTATTCTTCAATGAAAATGATCCCCTTAATTCGAGATTTTTAGCTTTATGCACATTTGATTTCACAAGAAATACTTTCTATTTCTTTTGTTTTTATTGAATTGTTTTGGAACAAAAATAAAAAAAAAAGTAATAGCAATTAAGAAGAAAATATAATAATAAAGAAACTGTAACGTCATAGATTATAAAAGCTAAATACTCACGAAGTAAAAACAATTTTATACTTCTGAATAAGATTTTTAAAATAAAAAGAACACAAAATATTGGAAGACTACATATAGTTGCATTTTGTTACTATGATTAGGTTAACTATAGCTGAATGAAATCTTATTCTCATTTAAGAGTGAAGCTACAAGCGCAGAAACGATAAGCGAATTTTTTTTTATCCGATTCCCAACAAAGATTAGATTTCCCTTTCACACGGGGGCTTTTTAAAAACTAATCAATGATTGTTTGGAAAGATTAAGTTCCCCATTCCCAACACGTGATTTTTATCCACTGTGCCAGGATTTTGTGCCGCAAATTTTTTTTTAAAATTATTAATTATACTCTGAAAAAAATAATAAAATCCGACACCGATTCATTTGGCTATTTTATTGAAATAAATTAAGAGTATTCGTGGTATATTAAACTTATTTTTTCGAGGATAGATGGAAATGTAATACAGTTAAGTAAAATTCTTTTAAACTTATTTTATTGTTAGTGTACCACCAAATTTTAAAATTATTAAAAGTGTACCACAACAACAACAATAAAAAAAAATTGAGAATCACTGCTGTAAAAAAAAAGTGATAAGAAATTAATAATTTTTTCAAGATCGTATAATATTTTCAACCGGTAAAAAACCAATTTTTACTTGGTCACATTTTTGACGCTTGCAGTTTTATCTTGATGTGGAAAGAGAACTTCATACTATACAATTCTGATTATAAAAATCTGTTTCCAAGATTTTATGGGAAGAGAGTTTCCAAAAATACATATTTGTTTTTGTCTACGCTCTTGAGGTATAATCTCTTTGTAAGCAACCGAAAATTTATTCTTCAATATGACATTAATTTTTTTGTATACACATTTAGAGTTTTATTGTTCTTCTTCAATGTGGCAGCGGTAGCCGAGTGGTCCTGGTCTCGACCTCGTGGCTGGCGTTGTCAAGTTGTGGGTTTGACCTCTAGTGCCACTGAAACCCATCGTGTAGAGCTGATGCATGTTAAATCTGTTGTGGGCTCGAAATCATGCCATTGGCGTGGTGTGGGAATTTGAAGAAGGGATACCAGCTCAGGTGTCGTCATGGGCACTTGACGTGGTTCAAAATTACGAGGTTCATTGCCAATAGACATCGTGTAGCCTTATAGTGTGACATTAATACGACTTTAGCTCACTCACTGGTAAATTTTATGATTAAATACTGATTTGCGACGGGATTAAATACTGATCAGCCAGAGTGCAACGTAAATTAAAATTAAATCATATGCTGTTCTTTAACTATTCGATAAAGAAATTAATTTGAAATATTGCTGACAACTTTTATGGCAGTACGAAAAAAAATTATAGTTTAAAAAAACTAAAAAATATCCTCTTATAGTTAATCGAACTAAGTTGTAACCTTTTCTTTTAGCCGCCAAATCTGAAATTAGTCGCCAGATGTGGGAAGAGATCTGAAAATGGGAAATGGTTAATCCTGACTTTTCTCTGATCAGGACAACGGAACAAAATCATTAAATTATTGTATTGTCATCGGTCCTTGACAACTGAGCAAAATTTTGAATTAATCTGATCTTTTAAACCTTTATCTACCACATTATGATTTACTGCAGTATTTTTCATGCAATATTTTTTTTGAATCCCTACATTGAAAATTAAGGGATATACATAAACAAAATACTCAACTTTGGGAAATTTACTCCGTTAGAGCTAATTAGTTAATTAAAGATATTTAACAGTTAAATTAATAATATACACTGTTCACTTAAAATAAATAGTCAAATCGCTTTCTAAGGTCTTCATTAACATAAAAAAAAAAAAAATCAGACATTTACCTTTTGGCATTAACTACTTTTTCGGAACAAAAATGACAATCTTCGTAATCTAATCAAAGTGTCGGCTGGAAACGCAACTTCTGCTATAAAACTATTCGCCTTCCCCGCTAAAATACTCATCATAGAACCCGTGCTGCCATATATCTTGGAAGAGTGGATTTAAAAGAATATTCCTGGTAACTATCGTCAGAGTATTCGTAAAAATTGTTATTCTATGTAATTTCAAAGTGAGTGGTACGTATAACTACCGTCGGTAGATAAAGGGTTAAAGTGGGTAAAAATTGAGTTCAAAAATTCCGTTGCATACATCTGAAGCTTATAAAATGGTGTTAAAAATGAATGAGTGAATATTAACGTAGCAATGTTCAGCTACACGAGGGCCTTTGGTGACGGACCACGTAATTGTGAACCATGGTCAAGTGACGTGGACGACACCTGAGCTGGCACTCTCATCCCCTAACTACCAACGGGAGGACGTTTCAGCTCGACATATTTAACGTGCATCGCTGCCGTACATGGCGGGTCTTTAAACTGTCTTTTTTTACTGGGCTCGAACTCGTGACAAAGCCAGCTCCGATCCGATACCTGTACCACTCGGCTACCGCGTCCACGTGTTTAAAATGAGAATCTTTACTTTATTAAATATGCTTTTGTATCGCAATTTTTTTTATTTTTATCTCATTTTTTAAAAAGGGGAGTAAAATCATATTTTCTTTTTCAGCTTTCTTAAAACAAGATTTAAAGATAACTAGCAAAAGAATAAATATTAATTCGAAATTAAATAAAGCATTTTACATAAACAAAATGCAGTTTCAGTATACTTCTTTTTACTTTATAATGAGAAAATCCTTAAGGAAATAGAAAATATATAAATAAATTAGCATTTCTGGTATGAGAATAGATTTCTATTGATAAAAATCAGAACAACAATAATTTGTTTTTGTAAAATTCATAATAATAACAAAAAAAAATAGCAACTGTGTCCCCTGATAGCATTTAAAAACAGTGTTATATAAAATACAAACAAGGCAAATTAATTCCGAAAAAGATATTCGACTTAATTGGCTTGAAGACTGAATCTCTTGCGTACGAGAAAAAGAGATATTAAATCGCTAGAGGAAAGGAATTTTGATTTCACAGTTTTACAAAAGACGAGAGCAGAAAAATAAGCCTTTTAAGAAATCCCCGGGGACTAAACAAAAGATACGAAAGTCAAAAAATAATTTCAAATCAGAAATAAGGCGTTGTTGATAAAGCTAAGTTTAATGAGATATACACAAAAAAACTGAACAGATAAGTTGAAACAAAAAGGAAAAAAAAAATTGTGTAATGCATTGAAAAATAGATGTTTGAAGTACAAAATACTGAACGATTCATGCTTATATATGAATGAATTGATAAATATAATAAATATGTGAATTTTTTTGTTATATCTTAAAGGACTTTTAGATATTTTATTTTTGAGAAATCATGATATTCATGATTTCTTATTTATTTTTTCCATCATTTATATTTTTTTTATTTAAGAATATGTGTGCTAATATATATATGTTACCGTTAAAGAGTGTTATTCAGTTATTTCACAGAATAACTAGGTATTTCATAAAATAAGTAGACAAGTCAAAGTATATGATAGATGAGCAATTTCATACTTTACCTGGTTATTCTATGAAATAAATGGGTATTCCATGAAACTAAGAATAGACCATTAAAGTGAAAAATAAACAATTTCAAAGATGTTTTATAAATAAAGATCATAAATAGCGAAAATCTCTCGAAAAATACATTTTATCCCTTTTACGGATGAATAATTGATAAATAATAAGGGAAAACAGAGATGATATAATTTATTATATTGCTCATATTGATATTAGTTAAACGCGGAGAGAGGAAAAAAGAATATGTCGCAAAAATTGATTATATTTAAATATCATGCTGGGAAGAAAAATTGTTGCTTCATAAAAACATTGGGTAAACTTTTTAAAACACAAATGTAAGAGAATATTAATTAAAACTTTAAGAGATACCTTTATTTTACTTTACATAATTTATTAGAGCACGGATTGTTGTGATGACCCTTTGGATTGAATTGCTTATTATTTTTGAAACAAGCACACTGTTTAGTATAACACATTTTTTTACACGAGTACTTTTTAAATCCTTGTCTAGTACCGCAACTTTGAGCTGTTGCAACAGATGGAAGCATTGTGTCAATATTCGGAACTTCTTCAATGGTAATTAATTCTCGCTGACATAGACTGAATTGATATCTAGAGTACAATTGTTTTATTTTGCCTAATCGGAAAAATCCTTCCCAAAGCAGCTAAAACCGGTTCAAAGAACTTTAGAGTGTCGTATTTCATACTTAAACGATCAAGTAATCGTTATTCTATAGAATACCTAGTTAAATCGAAGAATTCAATAATTTTATGTACTTTAACTGACCGATCTAGTTATTTCATGAAATACCTAGTTATTCTATAAAATAACGGATTTCACGCTTTAATGATAACATATGTAACCAATAATCATATATCAAATTGTCATATATAAATCTAATAAAGAAAAACAGTAAACAGAAATATAACAAGACAGTATAGATCACAGATAAGATAGCCTCAGAAGTACAATAACCTGCACTTAACTTTAGTAACTATGATTGTTGGTTTAAACATAATTTTCAGTTTAAAACTAGTCAACCTTCCTCTGTAATTGCCTATAATATAGGGCTGCAAGGAAGAGAAAATAGTTTTAATAATAAGATTTATAAATACGGTTAAATTGATAATCATAATACTAAAACTAAGTTCTTAATGCCAAATACTAAGAGGCATAATCAATCTACATATAAGCCAAGAAATAAGATATCTAAATAAAATAGTATTTTTAAGAAGACAATATAATTTGACACAACAACACGTCACGAGCGGAAACTTTGCGCGTAAACGGAATGTATATACGTGTGTAAGTCTGATTTGACCTCCACAAACTTTTTGCCATATAGTGTATTGAGATATAGGTATGTATAAGAATTGTTTTATAGATTTATTTTCTTTTTAATATAAGATGAAAATGTTCCTTACGCTTGATTTTATTTTATCAACCGATACCTTGAGCAAGCACGCTTCCAAGCAAAAATAAAAAAATAATAATTATAAAAGAATACCATTTGAAATGAAATTAATAGCAAATTTTCTCATTTTATTTCTCATGGAAGCGTTTTTTCCTCCAACTGAATAAAATAATGATGATTCTAGTTATTAATCTGCGGTAGATTTAACACAAACCATTTATTAAAAATTTTCCATTTATATTTCAAAACCATTCTTCCCTTCTTACCCCAAAAATCGAATGCCTTGAATTATTTAAGGTACTGTGAGCAAATTAAAGTGAAATATGTTAATAATCCCCTTATTTTTTCGTACCATTTGATTTTGACTTATCATTTATTTCTCTAAAACTGCATAAGCTACAAAGCATTTAATACATAATGATTCTAAGTAAAATACCTACTGTATAATAATAATTCTTTAAAAGCAGGTTAAGTATTAAGATGGCAGTGACTTGTTTTACTTAACCTTCTTTTAAAATATGTCTCCTTCAATTTATTGAAAAAAAAGCAAGACATGTAAGGCATCCTGGCAAAAACAAAGACATAAAACATAGAACTCAGATCGGTGCACGTTAGTTCTTGAAGCAGCATTTTTAGATCGTGTCACAAACGCGCGTCCATTAACTGTCGGGACAAGGCCAGACATGCACGCTTGGTGCATTGTTTTTTTTTTCTGTCTTGCTACAAGCCCAGGCACATGCCTCTAGAGAGTCTCAACCCCTTCTCTGTCCCCCCATTGATGAATTTGTGGCAGCTGAAGATAGGGTTCGTTGTACTGGCTTCGCTTTCACCGGATGCTGCCACTATCAGGTTAGACACCAGTCGCACATAAAACACGTGGTTATTATTCTTTTTTTGGGGTCTGCTGCCACTGTGACTAACGCCAAGCACGCGTTTAGACGAGGGTTCGGCTGATACGTCCCCCACGAGAGGGTTGGTAAAAAACCATCACGGTATCTTATTTCTGGTAGATAAAAATTCTGCTCATGACCCTAATGGATAGGATTTTTTTAGTCTTCTTTGAACCCCTTGCAAACTTGTCGGTAAGGTTAAGGTTGAAGGTTCTGAGTTTAGTGTTTCGTTTCTGTGGATAATGTGTGCTGTAAATGTAATGTGGTTTAGATGCGATATAATCAGGCTGACTAATAAAATCTCAGAATAATTATATAATGTTTCAGAGAAATTAAGACATTGTAGAAGTTTGTTTACGAATAAGAATAGAGGTGTGACTCTGTTCATCATGTATTACATTACGGTAGGGGCAATAGTTTCGCAAACTTTCTTTTGTTTGATCTCTTGGCATTGGCTTGAGGACGTGGTAGTCTAGCGGTTAAGGTCATGAACTCGTGAGGACTGCGGTAGCCCATTGGTCAAGGTATCGGATCATGGCAGGTATGTCATGAGTTCGAGCCCAGTACCACTAAAGACCCACCGTGTAGGGCAGCGATGCACGTTAAATTTGTCGAGAGCTGAAATGTCCTCCCGATGGTGTGGTGTGGTAGTTAGGAGAGGGGGTGCCAGTTCAGGTGTCGTCCACGTCACTTGACCATGGTTCAAAATTACGTGGTCCGTCGCCAAAAGCCCCCGTGTAGCTGAACAGTGCGACTCACCGTTAATAGTGCGTTAATATTCACTCACCACTCACTCATGAACTCGTGGTCGGCGTGTCATGAGCCCCAGTGCCATTGAAGACCCACCGTGTAGGGAGACTGATGTATGTTACAAATCTGTCAAGGCTGAAAGTTTTCCTGTTGGCTTAGTGGGGAAGTTCGGAAGGGGAGTATACCAGTTCAAGAGTCATCCTCATCACTTGACCATGCTTCACAGCTACGGGATCCGTCCTCAATAGCCCTCGAGTTGCTTTATACTGCAACCTTAATAAACACTCACTCACTTGGCATTAGCTGAAGTAGAATTTTTTCTTTGCCACGTCAAATTGAGTCCGAGATTGTTTTCTGTGAATTGTACATGAACACAATATTTTTTAAAATTGTAATAATGGCTTAAGACAGATAATTAATGCTCATCCCCTCACTCGGGTACACTATTGCTTGGTTACGGTTATAAATTAAAACCCAAACAGGATTGCAATGAAATTGATTCTAAAGTGGAGTTTATAATAGCTACCTTTTTGACGAAATTAATAAAATTTTGCTTACAAAATTGTTAGATCAAATCAGGAGTTTAGTAACTGAATAACATATTTACTCAATATTTTGGAAATGAAAAGTAAACGAGAATAATGAGAAATGAAATGTAAAATAAAAATGAATCAAGACAGTATATCATTTTTGCGCATTTCATGATTATTTTGATGTATTATTCACATATATAATACGTCAAATAATTATGCGCGTCAAATAATATTATCATATTACTTGACGTATGTATTATGCATAAAATAATATATAAAAATATTGTATATAATAATGTATGAAACATCAATGCAATCATTAAGTATGTGTTAATAATTTAAAGGATTTTACGGAAGAAAAAAAAAGAAGGCACAACAGAAAATTTCTCATTTTCTGTTTTAATGAACAGGAAAACATTAAAAAAAGTTTTTATAAAAATATTGCGATTATTTTTATATGTAAATTTAGATAATCTTTCATTTCTATTTCTGGTTACATCAAAGGAATTAAGATACTCTTGAAATTCTATTTCTAATTACTTAAAGTGAATTTAAATACAAAATGAGCTCAAATATTTTCGATCTGTAAAAAAGAAAAAAAAAAATGTCAATAAATTCTCCTTTTATACAGATTTTTGAGAAATATTTCAACAGAATTTCGCTTTAAAATTTTCATAAAAATTTCAAAGCTTCCACTGAATTGAAAATTTTTTGCATGAAAATTCAAAATAAATGCTGCTCCGTATCTTTTCACAGATGTTGAATATTTTTAAATGATTGATTAAGAGCATTTCCTTCTGTTTTAAATAAAATAATTAACTTCTTTATTCTAACCACATGGAATTATCTCAAACTAAGAAAAACAATCACTTCTTTCAAAATTCTTTTTCATCCATATCGCTTTATAATACACCGATTGAACAAATAACAGCTGGACGGAAATTTAAAGTGTGGTTTTAAGCGAAATTTTATTTCGCTTTAAATATCAAACCAGTGGCTCATAATTAAAGAGTTCTCAGACATATACGGTTACGGAAAGGTCTCTTGCCTGGAATACATAAACAGGAAAAGTGGTGAAAAAGAAACAAAAACTGTTAACCACCCTGACATCTGCAAAAACACGGAAGCGTTGACTGTAACCGCAGATCCCCTTGGGTGCAGAGATTTATAGCATCATTTCAAGTTTGAAGAAAAAGTTTTGCATCATCAACGGAGCGGTTATGCTTTTTCTTCTGTTTGTAATAACAAAGATGGAAAATAAGAAGCTAACATTTGTTTAATATCAATATCGGGTATCAACTTCTTTATTCCTCTTATATTTTTGGATTTGATATGATTTATCAAAACAAGCTTATACTGAAAGTTAATTAGTTAATTATTGAAAAGTAAATAATAAGTCCATACGGTAATTTAATATTGTTTTAACGCAGAACATGATTTGGCAGTGAACAGCATTTCGAAAATCTTTGCGAAATTGCAAGATAGGAACTAAAAGAAAACCGTCATGAGCTTGCAAAGTATTAACGTATTCTATCTATCACGGTACATATGAAACACGTCGGATTCATACTAGTATTCGGGGCTAAATAATGAATAGACATCATAAGGCGTAACCACTTTTATTCAGTCCTTAATACAAGGTATCCGGGCTTAAAATATCCAAACGTTGTGACTTATTATTACGGAACTACCCATCAGAATGTAATAAACTGTTAATCCATGGATTAGAAAAATCTCCGAGACTTTTTGGGTTTAGTCCGATCGGACGTACGTAAGCGCATTATTCGGCAATCGAAGACCATAAACTTGTACAGTGCGTACTTAAATTAACGGAATTTAAATCAGTCACACATGTACAGCGAAGTGTTCGAACAGAATGGAATGCATGCACGCCCATACACACACACACGCACACCATACTTCAGATGTTTTTGCCAAACTATTTTTATTAAAGTTATTCTACATAAAGTAAGTAAAACATATTTATTAAATATTACAGTCTGAAAAAAAGTTTTAAATTTTCTACTTTTATATTCATAAATGATGATAAAACAAAAAATTCGCGTATGTTATTTTTTCCCTTGAAATTTGTAGAAACAGCGATCAACACATAGCAAAAAAATGATTATATTAAAAAAATTAATATAACTTAAATTCATTCAATCGAATTTTTAAGAATGGACAAGTGATGTTAATCGAAAAGAAAACTCTTGAAGCGTCTCTTTGAGTTAAAAGAGGAAGTCAGATTATACAGGGTGTCCAGGCTTAAAGTATCCAAAAGTTGTGGCTTATTTTCACGGAACTACACATTAGAATGTAATAAACTGTTCATCCGTTATGAGAAACCCCTCCGAGATTTTTTGGGTCTTGTCCGATCGACCGCCCGTGCTCGCATTTTTCGGCAATCGCAGGCGATAAACTTGTTACACTGATTTCATTAGTAAATATGGAGACGCCACAGCAAAAGGTGCAGTACGTAGTTTGATTAACGGAATTTAAATCAGTCACGCGTGTACAGCGACATGTTCGAATAGATTGCAATGTCGATCTTCCGACACCAAAATCTATCCACAAAAGGGAAAGAACTTTAAAGGAGACGGGAATTTTGGTATCTCAAACTGGCAAGTATCTTTAAGTTTTCAAGATTGAAGACACTGTTGATCGTGTGCGTGATTCATTTTGTAGGAGTTCCTAATCAGTTTATTAGGCAAGCCAGTAACGACATTCCATTTTGTTCGAACACCTCGCTGCAAAAACGTGACTTATTTAAATTCCGTTAACCACAAAGTACGCACTGCATCTTTTGCTGTGGCGTCCATATCTTTACTAATAAAGTCAGTGTAAAAATTTATCGTCTGCTATTGCCGAATTATGCGAGCACATGCGACCAATCGGACTAGACCCAAAAAATCTAGGATGGACATCGAATCCATGGATAAACAGTTTATTGCATTCTGATGGGTAATTCCGTAATAATAAGCCATAGCGTTTGGATACCTAAAGCCCGGACACCCTGTATATTGATATATTGACAAAAGCTTCATGGGAGCGAGGCAAATAATTAGCCTTGATAGAGAGATTATCATTAGAGAAATTACAGAATGATCAACACCAATTAATAGGGTAAATATTTGATTGTCTGTCCTATTTCAATATATATGTCAACATCCCTGCATCCATACCATCAGCTATTCGTCTTCTTGCAGCAGTAGAAAAACGCATACCATCGGGAAAAATGAGATGTAAGCATTTAAATATACCCCTCAAATTCTCCAGAATACTATCATCTTTAACCCTTCCAAGCCTATTTTATTTCTCGATTATGGATAAAAAAAGTGTCAATTTTTTTTATGCTTATTTTAAACATACATATCTTTTAAACATAATAGTACCATTCGCATACAAAATTTCCTAAAAATTAATGTAAAAATATCTATTAAAATAAAGGAGTAATTTCCTATAAAAATGGCTTTCTGTATGGCAGAAATCATTAGACTGGAGTCAATTCACACACTAACTATAAATATAAAGCTTAGAATGTTAAGCTGTTATCTAGAATTACAAGTTTTGTTTACATCTTTTGCATTTACATAAATGATTATGAAATTATTAATAAAAATTTGATCGAGTATCATAAATTCGAAAACACGGTACTGCACATAACCCAACATCGCAATCTGGACAGTAGAATTTGTTTCTGTTCTTCCCTTTACTATCTCTCTTTGAGCAGTAAATAATACACTGTCGTGTTGTGGATTAGTTTTTCTTCTTTTTTGTGGGAATGTAGTCCCGCGAGATCCACCGAGTGGTACTTTTAAATTATTGGAGACCATAAAAAGCACATGTGTGAAATAGTTAGGGTAAGACAGATTGTGTGAACAGTGTAAATTTTCACAGTACCCGAGCTACACTCGGGATGAGCCAGTATGGTACGTCTCGTCTGTCCGAGCTCAACTAGGAAAAGCCAGGGAGGAGTTAACGACTGCCTAGTTCGCTTATGACAAGATTGTGGAGGATAGAACCTGTGACCTAAGGACCCGAAGCCGGGTAACATGACCACTAGACAAAAGGGATCACCCTTGCCCGAAGGCTATTACTGGCATATGTAGATACCGCTACACTACTCCCCCACCAGTGAGTCGGTGGATAGGCGAACAAACGAGATATTTTGTTTTGGTGAGCGTGTGAGTTGTTGCGTCCAATGAGTCTTACGACTGACGACTTTTGATTGCTCTTTTTGCGGGTAGATGGAGCCACGACAGATCAGAAGGTTATGCCTTTTTCTTTATAGCCAAAGGTCACCAATGTGGTGGTTAGAACCCGCGATGCTCGGGTTCGTAGCCGAGTAACATGACCACTAAACAAAAGTGATCACCTCTGTCCGGAGGCTGAAACTGGATTATGTTGATACCACTACAAAACAATTAGAAATGTGATTTGTTGTAGCATATGATATTTGTATAGAACCATCCACACACACACATTCGTAACGATTTTAAGTGTATTCAAATTCGAAAGCACTTTCGAACAATGAAAACTTCCATCGAGTTCTTAAATTTTAGAAGTCAGTATAAATTTAATAACGTAACAATAATTTAAATTCGAGATGTAGAATTCAAAACTTCATCGAATATGTTTATACATATTAAGTCCACAAATATAAAATGATTAATAGACAGGTGTTCCAGTGAAACTAATAATTTCCTGCATTACTTAAATGATTCATTTCATTCGAAGAGACATTACGAACAGGTCCATCAAATTCTTTAGTGTATTTGATTTAATTAGTCAGTAATGACTGCTTTAAATTCAGAAATTAATCGATGTTTGATCTCTCTTAATAATCTCTTTACTAATTTACATATCTGATAGCTCGTGCTGAATAATCATTTCACAAATATCCAAAGGGTAAAGAGCCAAATGAGAACGAAGAGAATTAATTGATTTTACATCTGTGCAAACACGGAAGTGATCCATGTGAATAAATCAGACAAATTTTACACCAAGGGGAAGAATGATCTCAAATATATATATTCGCTTTGTGAATTGAAATTAAGATTAAAAGTAAATTTAAAGCACTTTATTGCGACATTTAAATTTAATATTTGCATAATAACGCAGTCATCTATAAAGGAAGAATTAAATTCATATTTATAAATTGAATTATATATTTATATTTATTAATGGATTTAATCGATTATATAAATAAAATATAATACATATTTTTATTTATTAATGGATTTAATCGATTATGAATAAAAATATAATACATATTTATATTTATTAATGGATTTAATCGATTATAAATATAAATATAATATATATTTGAATTGAAATTAAGATTAAATGTTAATTTCAAGCACTTTATTACGATAATTAAATTTAATACTTGCATAATAACATAGTCATTTATAACTAAAGAATTCAGTTTATATTCATAAATGGAATATAATGAATTTATTTGAGCCTTTTGTACGAAAATCAAATCTGTGTGTATCAATTTTTCGAACTTCATTTCCCAAAGACTTTTTTTAAAACATGATGGAACGTTTGCTCCGATAGTATTTTATATTTTTAAAATGAAAACTAAAGAAATCTGTCTTTTTCTTTAAAAAAAAACTGTTAATTTCTTTCTGCTGCCCTATCTTCTAAAGAATTCGATATCTTCGAGCTAATCAGGTTCTATATTATGTGTTCGATAAAATTTACATTTAGATTATCTGTATTCTTTCTACCATTTTTTAAAATTCTTTTCCCTGTTGTTCGTGAATCAGATCCAAGTCTAATTTAGGCTTAATAAACAAATTTGATGTGACCGAGTAAAAATGAATTAGTTTATTCTTTGATTGATAATAAATTTTATAATTTAATCGAAGGACTCATTACTAGCCTGCAGCTTCAAACATTTGTTCATAAATGTTTTTTTCTTTTATTACCCTCAGTTTATGGGATGTGACAAAGCTTTTTCCCGTTTGGAAAATTTGAAAATACACTTCAGGTCTCATACAGGCGAAAGACCATATCATTGCCAATATATTGGATGTCCAAAAGCTTTCAGCAACTCATCAGACAGAGCTAAACATCAAAGGACCCACCAGGATTCTGTAAGTGGTTTTTACATATTTATCTCTTCTTACGTTTACACTTTTGTATGATAAAATATATTAATATTTTTACATATTATGTAATTTTATTTCGTTGTATAGAGCACAGGTTTTAGAGCTTCATAATAAATTAATAATAACTTTAGGTGAAGATAGAGACAGAGCTCTCCTAAATTTCTAAAAAAATGTGGGAAGAATAGAACTCGGTACCTTCCGTTCCGTAAGCACTTAAATAACCGCTGGAAAAAAACGATCACTTCAGTCCGGAGACTGTTACTGGCTTATAAAGAAATCTCACCGCCATACACTCCCCCACCAGTGAGTTGGTGAATAGGCAAACGAACGATATAGTTGTTATGGCGAGCGTGGGAGTTGTTGCTGTTGCATCAAGTGTGTCTGATGGCTTGATTGTTACGTCAAGTGTGTTGACGGCTTTTAGCTGCTCTTGCAGCTGATAGATGGCGCCATGACAGCTGCGCGAAGGTTGCGTTTTTTTAAAGTTCAGCCAGGGTTAGGTGATATAGGTACTGGCTTATATAGATATCACGGCCACAAATGAAAGATAAAATAATTAAATGTCTTCTCGCCAATGCATGATATCCGTATCTTGGATTTTCAATGACATTTAAAAGCCCAGGACTGAGTGGTAGCATATCGCACTTCCACGTCACAAGTCAGGGGTTCAAACCCCGGGCTAGGCAAGGTTAACTCAGCCTTTCATCCCTTCATTGGATCTGTAAATGACTGACCACCTAATCAGAATATGTGGTCATGCACCTTAATGTTCAAGGTCACGAAAACTGAGATAGACACAGCAGGCTCTGGTTCGTATAGGCTGTTGCACCACTGAGTTGAGTTTTTGTAATGACATTAAAGGTGTAATAGTTTCCAGCATCCGATAACAATTTAACTAAATATGAATCACTTTTAAAATCGAATGAAAAAATGTCTTCTAATTAAAATTTAGTCATCTCACAATTAAGAACAAAAGTTTAAAATTCATATCACAACTAAAAACGAAATTTTAATTTTATCTCAAGTAAAGAATTAAAATGGGAAAATTCTTCCTTTAACTGAAAACTCGTGAAGGTTAATTTAAGAGTAGAATTTATAAAAACCAATTTTCATTTTTTTTTTATTAAAAAATTCCATTAAATAAGTTTTATTCGATTATCTCACGACTAAGAACAAAAATTACAAATCTTCTCACAGCTAAGAAGGTATTGAAAAGTAACTACATTTACATTTAAAAAAATTCCATGTTGAATTGGAAATTAATTTGAATTCTTTTTTTTTAAAAAAATTACCCTAAAGCTTATTAACAAGCCATTTAATTTTTAAAACGTTCTGAACTTTTTTAAATCAAGCTAGTTTTTTCAAGCTAGTTTTCCTCTCGATTTAAAAATTTTATCATTTAACTGAAAATGAAAGTTTAAAGTTCAATACACTATTAAGAATTGAAAATTAAATCTATAAATTACAAATTTATTGAACATTCGTTCATTTAGAATAAAAAGTTCTAAAAATATTAATTGTCTATTATTCCTAATTCGTTCGGAATTGTATTTTTAATTAATACATTTCTGAAATAACAATTTTGTTTATAGGAAATAATTAATTTTTATATGTATTTTTAATAAATTATATAATTTTTAGAAGCCATATTATTGTCAAGAGCCTGGATGTAACAAACGATACACAGATCCCAGTTCCTTAAGAAAACACGTGAAGAACCATGTATTGAGGATGGAGCAACTTAATAAGAGGGTAAGAAATGTTGATGTATTAAGTTATGTTCAAAACCAACCAGTTCTTTTGATTCGTCTTGAAAATAAATTAGGTAAAAACGCATCAATATACTTGTAATGATATTATTTATTTTTGAAAATTTTTTGGAAAAGAAATTTAATCTCGCACTTTAGTTGGTAAAGTGGTGGGCCCTTTTTTAAAATTTTTTTATTGAAAACATTTATAAATTCCCGTGTATCACAAAGTATCACATGGGGCTTACAGAAATGTTCTGAAACGCACATCACAAAGGAAAGAAAAAAAAATCTTTTTAAAGTTATGAAGGATTAAAAATATTTACAATAAATTTACAAAACTTTTCAAAAGCACTTCTGTTGGAAATAAGTTGGTGAAAATTTTGAAGCCAATTTATATTGATGCCCTTGAGAGCCAGTCTTAGGATCTTTCTTTTTCTGACAAACTTGGAACACAGAAGGAGCACATGTTCTACATTTTCGTCACTTCACCACCATTATTACAATTGCAGGAAGATGACGGAACCAAAATAAATTTGTTCAAATAGCTTTTAAAGTTAACATGACCAGTGAGAAATTGGGTATTTTTTGTAATTAGTATAAAAATAATGGCATGAAAGTTTCTTACTAATGGTTGGAAAAAGTTTCTTTGTTAAGCTCCCTTTATTTGAAAGAAGTTTTTGCGATTAAAGCAATAACAGCCTCTGAAATCTATCGTGAAATTATAGCAGTATGCGATATTGTTGTTACAACTGCGCAATATGAAATAAAATGATGTTTTAAAACGTTTAAACGTAAAACGTTTTTTAAACGTTTTGGATCACGAGAGAACAAAAGAAAGATAACTTAGCTTATTCTTTTTAAAATAAGCTTTAAAAGAACAAATTTTCCAAGACATACGTTTTCACAAACTGGCTCTTCAAGATATCAGGACATATTTTTTTACTACCGTAGTTTGAATTCCTCTATCTATCTTGATAAATTTTTCAACGAATAATTTTTTCCCCATTATTATTTAAAATTCTTACAATAAAAAGTTGGGGACCTTGCTTATTGAAAGTCCTTTGTATTATACAGGAACAAAAAAATATGTTGAAATTGAAAAGAGTAGCTAAATAAAATATACTGCTCTATAATGCATTATATCTTCTATAAGTCAGTATAAAAAGTTGGAATCTAATATTAATAGGACGTTTTTCAATGCACAATAAAACGTCCAGAATTGCCTATCTCTTACCCTTTATTTAATATTAGAGGAGACCATTTTTTTCTTAAGAATTAGATTTTAATGTTGAGTAAAAATTGAAGTATTTTAAATGGAGTTTTCTTTGTAGGGTCGAACCTCAAAAGCAGCCAGTTCTTTTGATTCTTATTTCACGAGCTCTGAAGAATGCTCTGAGTTCAACCAGCGCTATTCGGAAAGCTCCCTAACAGGTAAAAAAAGTACAGCTTATTTAATTCTATTAATATTTTTTTTAGTTAATTATATTTTAATTATATTGGAATTTGGTTCTAAGTTTTATTTTCAAATGGGTTTCGAAAATTTCAAAAAGCTTTACATGTCATAAGGTCTTACAATATCTCAGTTTATGAAAAATCAAAATATTAATATTATGAAATGTAATTTGTTTTTTTAATAATGTTATACTAATAAGAACTGCGTGATTTGATGGCGGTGTTAGTAAAGAGAGGACGTGGTCAGAGCGGACACCGAAACTCATTGGTTAAAAAGGGACACCTCCCCATCTTAAAACAGATAAAGGATGTAGATAAATAAGTAAATAAATGCTTTTAAAAATCACAAATATAATTTAAAATAGTATTTTAAGTGGTAAATCTCTTTCACATGGGATAACGTTTTTTTTCTGAAGTTCCTTTTTTTGTTCATTATCAAATTTCAAGAATAAATACTTTTTTTTAATTTTAAAATTTGTTAATATTTATAGGTAATGCATTTTAAGTATAGCGAAATTAAAAAAAATAAAATTTTCAAAAATTTTTAAAAAAATTAATATGTAACGTATAAATGAAAAGGGTCAAAACTGTACAATAGATGTAATGGGATTGATTAGGGAAACAACACAATAGGTGCAAGAATGTACGCTCTGCCCACCCAGCTTCCCTCACTTCCACTGTAGCTACTGTCCGCTATGACTACGTCCGCTCTGGCCGCGTAAGCGATTTGATTCGAGTTGTATCTTTCAAATGCCATTAGACAGCACCGTTAGACACATGCTTACGTCTCGCTTTTGAATTGCTAAGGTAGGATGGAAAGACTAAAATATTTCAGTAATTTAAAATACTGGAAAATTTAATGAGATCAGATATTTACAGAGATTTTTTTCGCCATACTTATCATTTTATAAAGCTCCGGAAATAAATCACGCAGAAATAAGTTTAAATGATGTTTGTGGGCGAAAAAAAACTTTAAATACTTTTTCTCCTATGGGAATATGATTTCAACGTTCGCTTAAAAATACGTAGACATTCATAAGAAAGAAAAAAGACAAAATATTCATCGTTATAATAATGTATAAGAAAAACATAAAAAACATGCTTTTGAAAGCTAGATTCATTACTTAGACTTAAATCTATGCTCAATTTAAAATACTGGATTAAATATTGTTCCCTTAATAGGATGTTACGGAGAGATAACAAGACTTTTAATCCTATTTGTAATATTTCGAAATCTCATTTGTCTTTCTGACAAAAAACTTGGTTTGCTGTAGTTTTGATCCCTTAAAAATAATAATATGGATTATGGTACCAATTGTATATAAAACTAGTTGTATTATAAGAAATATATAAAACCTAGTTGTGTGTTTGTAGAAACGAAATGCACAAAATTTAATTAAACTTTTATTTCTACTTTAAACCCTATTAATAATGCATTTCGATGAAAGGACGTTTACTTCGGAAACCCGTGATTTTAAAAGCGTATAAATGGATATATTTATGATATTTAGTGTCATTTTAGAGTAGAATACATGTAAAAATTTTTTTTTAAGGGACATTATGACAAAAAATTATTTAAATAATATTTGGTAAAAATGAACTTAGAATAATCTTTTTTTTCCAAATGTTCTCCTTTTGAAAAAAATGCTTCTATTGTATTAATATTTTGCCTGTATATGCTCAGACCTCTGTACAGGGGCCCTCAACTAAATTTTTAAATATAACTTGAAGTCGGTTTATATGTTTTACGAAAACAAAAGGGGAGAATTTAAGAATATACGCCGATAATTATTCAAATGGTTGTAACTCTGAAAATAATTTGAAGTTTTAGAAAATCATTGTTGAGCCTCTATACAGAGGTACGAGCTATGTACAGAAATATTATACAATAGAAGCATTCTTACAAAAGGAGAACATATAAAAAAAAGGTTATTCTAAGTTCATTTTTCCAAAATATTGTATTTAAATTTTTTTTTTTTGTCATAATGTTCTTAAAACAATTTTATACATATATTCTAATCTAAGTGACACTAAATATCATGAAAACTATACATTTATGCGCTTCTTTAAAATCATGGTTCCGAACGTAGTCGGATACCTTAAGCTGATAAATTTTATTTTTTGTACTGATATGTATCAAGAACAGTATACCAATATACACTGGTGTGCAAAACTTAAGCAACAATGTAACAATTTAGCAGATGGCCATGAAATTGCAGAAAAAGAGATCTGGAGATCAGTACAGTGAACACGTAAGTCAGTAGAAACGTCATGCGTATGCAAATATCAGGAAAAAGACGTCAGAAGCGATGTGAGCGTACGCAAAACGCGTGATGTTGGCGCGCGCTGCTCAACAGTAGAATAAAATGAAGGACGGAGACGCAATTCAACATATTCGCTGCAAGTGCCAGTGAGTCAGTTCGTGAAATATGGCTAGAAGAAATCACTTGGACGACTTCACACGTGGAAGAATGATCGGAAAGCTGGAGGAGGGGCGTACTGTCACCAGTGTAGCTGCAGAGTTCGGAATCAACAAAAGTGCCGTTTCGCGGGCTTGGAAAGCGTTCCAAACCACAGGTACAGCTGTTAGAAAGGTTGGTGGTGGCCGCCCGAGGACGACAACTGCAGGGGATGACCGATATATCATCCTGCAGGTGAAAATAGGTCGACAGCAGTCAGCAAGCGCCATTGCTCAGAAACTCTGTACAGCAACGGGTTGACAAGTGTCGCGGTTTACTGTGGCCAGACGCCTTCACAAAGGGGGCCTGTTCACCCTCCTTCCTGAACGCTGCCTCCCGTGGAAAGTTGGCCACCGAAGCCACCGTTTACAGTGGGCCAGAGAGCACAAAAACTGGACAACTAATCAATGGAGTCGTATCCTCTTTACGGATGAGAGTCGGTTCAGTACCAGAAACGATTCTCAACGCGTTTTGATTTGGAGAGAGATCGGGACCTGGTTTTACCTCAGTAACATCAAGGAAAGACACCGTTACGGTGGTCCTGGAGTTCTTGTATGGGGAGGCATTATGCTGAACGGGCGAACTGAGCTTCACATTTTCGACAGAGGGTCTGTAATCGGGGATCGCTATAGTGAGGAAGTACTTCTTCCCCATGTGTGTCTTTTCCGAGGTGCCATTGGCCCAGACTTCAATTTATGGATGCCAATGCACGGCCCCATCACACTCTTGCTGTTTAGGAGCTGCTGGAAAGTGAAGATATCACTCGAATGGATTGGCCAGCGTGCTCCCCAGATTTAAATCCCATCGAACATGTGTGGGATGCTTTGGTGAGACGTATTGCCACACGCTTACATCATCCGGAGAACAACCAACAACTCAAACAGATGTTGATTGAGGAATGGGCACTCCTACCTCAAGAAATGTTGCACCAGCTGGATCTGAGTATGCGGAGACGGTGCGAAGCAACCATTGTAGTAAGGGGAGGGCATATACCATATTAAGGAATATCTGCTTGTTGTTCTTCCTGTTGGATAGACAATCATGAGTCACGATACTATGCGTTCAATAAAGCTGGTTTTTGTTTGATTCCATACCGTATGCGTTGTATTCCTTTTTCAGAGCCGATGCTTTCGTCATCCTTTACGTACATAATACTCTCCCTCATTTCAGAATTTCATGTCCCTCAGATGATTTTTCGTGAAGTTATGGCAATAACCCCACTTGTTGCTTAAGTTTTGCATACCAGTGTAGTATATCGATAAATATATTAATAAAAGACTGCAATTGTGATAGATAACATGTTTTTAACATATGTATGTTGTGCTTAATTTTGAGGAAATTTATTTTTTACATCGATATTGAAAAATTAATTTCGGGGATTTTCTCTCTATAGATACTGAACATTCTGGAAGTTTCTCTTCTGATAATGAAGAGGCCTACATTCTATCATGGAGCAGCCAAACATTTGTCAACGGCGGAGAATGGTAAATATATTTTTTCTCTAAATCGAAAGTGTGCCTTGTTAGTATTATTTATATTATAAATCCTGATACAGTTTAATGAAAGTATTTATAGTAATAGGAAGAATTTTAAAACAGTGAACCCTCTATATTGCAAATTTTTCATGTAGGAACTTTTTTGGAAACCTTAAAAAATTTCACTATTTTTTCCCCAAAATAACCTCTTTATAGCGAAGTGCATTTTCTATTGAACTTTTTTTTTGTGATTCAATTTTTTTTTTTTATTTTTTTAAAGTATTTCTGAAAAAAATTTGAATTTTTTTTAGCACATCTTTTGGTGGTGAAATCTTTAACTGGTTTTTTAGTCCCAACTCACCGGACGGGGGTTCTGGACGTTTCATCCAAAAATGCAACCCAACTCCTTGCCCAGTTCACTTTTGAAACATCTTCGATATCATCTTTCACCCTCAGTGGAATTGTCCCGTGTCCCCGTGTTCTAATTATAAAACAGTATATGCTTAATGTTGTTTAATGTTGTATGATTTAAATTATATATATAAAATGTCCTTAAAATTCATTAATTTTAGTATAAAAATTTTTTTCAATATTGACATAAGTACTTTCGACATTTTTTTTTTGTTTTTTTTACAGTTTTTTTTTTTTCTTTTTTTTTGATGGGGAAAATGTATAAAAAAAAATACATTAATTTAAAAAAAGGGGTAAATAAAATTTTTTTTTTAGGGTTTATGAATTTAAAATTTGTTTTATGTGGTTTATAAAGTGTATTAAAAGATGAACCTTTATATAACGAATTTTTCATATAACGAACTTTTTTCCGGGATTTTGTGACTTGGTTATATAGAGATCCAACTATATTTAAAAAAATTTTGATTTCTTCATTTTGGATTGTAAAAATAACAAAATTATATTAAATTATGTATATAATTAAAAGTCTTCAAAAAAGATTTCTAAGCTCTAAAAATTTTAATGATATTTTTACAAATGAATGATAAAATAGTTTAATATTTTGTAATCCTTAATAAATATAAATAAATATATTTGCCTTGCATTTATTTATTAGAAATCTTTAAAACAAATAAAAAAAAAAAAAACTCTCAAACCTTTTTAATCTCTATTTTAAGAACTTTATTAATCATTTCTTTAATTTTAAGAAACACAAATTTCGTTCTCTTTGTATTAATTTGTTGTATCGGTAAATAATTAAATAAGCACGAGACGAAGCACATTTTTATTTAAACTTTAGAAAAATTATAATAATACTTAGAAGTAAAAATGTTCTTGTGTTGAAATAAATAAAAACGCTGCCGTTTTTTAAAAAAATTTAAAAGCGGGTTTTGTATGAAAAAAACTTTAATATCAAATAGTTTAAAATAGACGATAAATTATTAAATCACATCAGATGATGGTAGAAACTTCATTGAAAATTTAGAATAATTTTTATCTATTATAGTAACAAACAGATTATTTTTTAAAATTCTTTTTCTGCATTTTAATCAGTTTCCAGATATTTCGTTATGCGTTATGATCATAGACTGACTTTATTAATCGTTATTTTCTCAAATATAATTCATTTGCACATGTAAAACTATTTAACATAAAATTGAAAAATATTACCTGCATGGTTAAATAGAATACGGATGTTTGAATAAAGCTTCAAAAACGAAAAAACACATTATGTCAAAGAGTTTAACAAAACAGCAACAATTTATTCAGTTAGAAATTCGCAAAATAAAGTTTAAAACACTTTATGATTTCAGCAGTAACAAAACATAAAGTAATAAAAACTTTACTTTATTTCTAAAAACTTTTAAATCCTCAGTAGGGCAGATATCGATGTAAAAATTTTGAGGAAATAACTTTTTCACAAACATTTTAAAGCAATAAAATTCTACTTAAATGACATTTAAGTAAAATTTAAGTAATGTCGTAGAAATATTTTGCTTTCATAATAAAATAAATATGAAAAAAAATAATACAATTACAAAATTGACTAATTGAATAATATTAAAAAGTTTTTTGATTCAATTCAGTAACAAACGGCAGAATGACGCGATGCGGTAATAAAAACAAAGCTGAGTGGAGTTGAGTTGAAAGTACAACATCCACCACACAAAGTGAAAGTTTAATTTTTTTAAGTACTTGTTTACAAACATAAAAGCATACAAAAAATAAATTTACATTTGAACAGAACTTCGGCATTGGGGATTTCTTTTCTTTTACTTTTCTTTCCAACTGAACAAAAACATGTTTTAATTCCTTTTAAATATACATTATCCAATACTAAAGTTAATTTTTTTTTTCAGGAACGAATTTTTTATTCAAAAAGACGAAAAGGATCCGTCTAGTTCTCTTTTATCTGATTCGTCTTACGTGTCGGATCCTTTCTGATTGAACCAATGAAAAGCATTGATGCAAACTCTTTTGAGTTGACGGAAGGACGTAATGAAATGAGGAATTAGTTCCGAATGGATGAAGAAATTAATTGGAAAACCTTCCAACGTAAGAACTGGTGGAAGAGAGAAAGATTAGTAAAGAAAAACTTTTTAAACGTTGTTTCTTTTAAAGAAAAACAAACGTTTTCTCTTCATCATGAAAAAAGAAGGAATGCAAACCTTGTGTGTAATGAAGCATATTTTGATATGTTGACGTTTTTATATAAGCTATTTATTTTCTATAACGATTTATGTGTTGTATTTTACAAATGATGTCTTTCGTCTATTGCTGTTATTTTGTATATAATTTTATTTTTGTAATCATACGAACGGTGACATCCCGTTTTTAAACAAAAACCAAGGTTCTATGACACATAATTAGATGTTCCGTTTATGATGATTTTTTGATTGTAATTTTATCTTTTTTTTCATTTAATCTCGCACCAGATAATTTATAGAATATTGACATTGTAGAATTAGCATCTCACAAACAACGCGGAAATTTTAAAATTACTTTTTGAAAACATAGTAAAATACTTCTACAAAACATTATTTGCTTATGACTGTCACATACCTATCATTGAATTCTTCACAGTAAATTTTCTCTTATAATAAAGATAAATTCAAATTAGAGAATTGGAAGGTTCTATATCTAATGAAAAGTTAGCAAAGCATTTTAATTCATAGCAATTCCGTATGAGATAATTTCTTGTTTATATATAGGATTCAATGTATTTGATACTAATTCAGAAAGTTCTTGGTTAAAATATCAGAACCGGGAGTGTTTTTTAAAAATTTTTTGTCTGTTGTTGACGTCTTATCGATAGAAGCGAGAACGTGTCATTAAAACTCAATTTCACAATAATTCATTTCAATAAAATTTTTTTATTCGAATGCTTCATGCTAGTTTTTGAAGAATATAGTACATTTTTGTCATTAACAAAGCCGAATGTTTATGATCTTTAAAAATCGAGGATCTTGGTTACAGGTGTATGTTTATTTATTATCTTTCGGAAATCAATGTATTAGTTTTATTTTAGCGTTATTATTTTTCTTTTTGTGCCTATGATACTTGCTTCAGGTCTACACTTATGTTTTTTTAAAATTGTTTTGGACACAACAAATCATTCATGTTATCTAAGTATACATATTTCTGTTGTGTTATAAGCATCAATATTCTGCATTAATATACCTTTGGCATCTATTTAATACTTTCTATTTTTGAGATTTCAAAACGTAAGGTTTTTTTTTTCTATTTTGGGGTTATAATTATTCAAAGAAAAAATGAGTTAAATATAGAATTAGTCCTTCTGCCGATTCTAACGAAAAAAAAAAAAACCCGCTTAAGATGAGTTAAAATATCGCTTAAATGTCTCGAAAAAACCATAAATGATTAAAAAAAGTTCACAATTTAATAACAGAATTATTTACGTATCATTATTGTATATAAAAATGAAACAATCAGCACACTTTAATGGAACAAATTTAAAAACAGACGTATTTCATATTTGTTGCTAATGTATATTACATAAATTAAAATATCACAATATATATATAGAATATTGCAATATTATTGTATATTACAATATTGTAATAATATATACTGATTCTTAATATTTTGCAAGGCAGGACTCCCCAATTTGTTAAATATTTTCCATGCAATTTGAAATTTTGTGCTTAACCTATTATGATTTTCAGTCCATTTGACAAAGATGTTAAAAACAATTGCTGAAAAAATAGATCCATTATTTTCAAAAAGTATTCTATGTACAAATATCTCAGATTTTAATTTATCTTTTCCTCAAATAAGCTTTTCCGATTAATATCCAATTATGTTGTAGGATTTAAGTTACATATATATATATATATATATGTATAAGTGAATTGGATATTAATCAGAAGCAAAATCTAATGGAATTTTAAGTTCCACGAACTGCGAAATTTTTTTTTTACTTTTATCTCGAGGAAAATATAATTAAAAACTATAAATCGGACTATTTACATCTGATATCTCATACTACTTTTTGGAAAATTTATTCTCTTAAAAAAAAAAAAAAAAAAGTATTTTTCTCATGTTATAAACGTAAATTGCAAAAACAAAAAAACAAATAAACCGAGTAATAAAGTTTTTATTATTCTTAAGTTATTTTTAAATATATATTTATGTTTACACATTAAAATAAAACATATTTGTATCGTTAAAAATTACATACTTTTTTTTATTATCTTTCATAGCAGACATTATCCAACACTATTTACACTGACATTTTCAATAATTTATCATTCTTATTTTTATTTATGTAGCATGTCATTATATAAATTTTGTTTATTTCAAAAATACTAATTCAAAATGATATTCTTAAATATAAAAAAAAATGCTGTATATTTCTTTATATGTTAAATTTGCTTTTAACCTGAAATGGAACTTTCATGTTATGTGAAGGTATACCATATTATAAGCTGTGGACTCAGCCTTGATATGTGTATCATAAATTTAATGACTACTTTTCGCAAAATGTGAAATTTAATTGTATTTGAGTTTATCAAAATATTTTTATTTTAGAAAAGAATTTACTTTTAATCAACCATTTCGCTGAGACTTATTTTTTCACAAAAATAAGATACCTGAACTGATGCGTGTGATTTCTGATAAGAATAGCTTTCAAACACATGAAAATGTATCTTATCTTTTATTTTGTAAAATCTATTTTATTTTTAATAACGTTATTTGTGAATTGTTCGTTGTCTTTTAAACTATAAAAATGATCTCATTTTGTACATACTATTTAAGAGTTTTATATGAAAGATGTAAGTTATTTTTTCTTATGATCTAACGTATTTTTTTTATCTTGCGTTATGTGGACCAATATTTGATGATAACTGTTTAAACCCCATTTTACATGGGTGTTTTACAATACGACCAAATACTTTTGACAAGTAATGATTTGGGAACAAATATTCTTTTGTTTTATTATTTTGTAAAGTGCAATAAAGTTTTTTAAAATTAAAAAAAGATTGTGTTTCATTCTTTATATACATTCTAAAATTATTTTCGGAGTAAATCGAAATTTATTCTGGAACTCTTAAGTAAATACAGTAGGTTTTCTTTTCTGTATAGTTTTAATTTGAAATAACTAACACACACGACTAATTTCCCAACGTCGTAAATTCAAATAAAGAAAACGAGAATTCAGGCTTGTAATTACAATATCACACATATATATAATGCAAATGAAACTCTAAGTCAATGACAAATGTTTGACGCCACCGTTGCCAATAGGCTTTGTGCTGTTTCGGAGTGAGATGGAAATTAAAATATAAATCGAATTGAACAATTTTTTTCCAATGCGGAAATTATCCATGATAAAGTTACTTAAATTTTAACAAAATGAAATATTAATAAGAATCGTTACTTATCAATAATTATTCAAATGCATATTAATAACAATGTAATGCATAAATTATAGAAGATGAAATTAAAACTCATTTAATTTGATCATTATAAATACCTATTGGTTTTCAGAACAATATTTTTGGGAAATGGTGTGAATGCAGTCAAATACTTAGTAAAAGCTGTTTCAAAAATAGAATTTAGAAGAATACATTCTTTTCTCAAATGCAGTAAGATACGTTTAACGCGAAAACGTTTAAGACGAAATATTGGTTAACACGAAATAATACAACGGTCCCGACAAATTATAATATACTTACTTAAAACAAAAAGAGCTCCCTTTTGGGAATGAACAAAATACGGATAACAACAGCCGGATTGAGCTATTCTTTTGTATTATTGGAAGAATTCATTATTGCAGTAGATGATGATATGGTAGATAAAGACATTTTGGAGTTTGCTCAAAGAGCTAAGCAAATATCATTGATGCAGATTCTGACAATGAAAATGAAATGAATAATGCAGCTCTTGTTCCCCCATCATCCGAAATGAGGAATGCCATGAAAAGTATACGCAGTTATTTAGACACACATTCCAATGGTGAAATGAATAACAAAATGGACAAATAATTTGTTGACAATTTGATGCTAAAAAGACAATGTGCAAAGAAAACTATCAGATTATTTTCCAAAAACTCAATAGATGTTTTGTTTTTCAAAACATCACAAAATTTTGTATCAAATTTCATTAAGTTCTTATGAATGTTTTTGTTTCATGGACTTTTATTAAATACGTGTATATATACAAACTTATGTAAAAAAAATTACTCTAATAAACTTAATTTTGTTGAATATGTTTTTTTACAATATCCTTTAACACGAAATTTTTTTAACAACTCAGTCTCGTGTTAAACGATTTTCACTATATCCCAAATAATTAGAATCATAAATAGTAATAATTATAAACGTATAAATAGTAATAATAATATATAATGTATAATAATATAAATAGTAGTATAATCTCAAAAAGTAATCATATACAAAATAAAAATGTTCTCTTATAAAATGTACCGTTTCGCCTTAGTTAATCAAATTTCTGTTGAATGTTTCACTCAATTAAATACAGCAAAGTGAAGGCAAAAATAGTTAAACTATAGATATCATCTAGTTTTGTTTTTAATAATTGCCTACACATTATTTGTGTGTGAGTAGAATGAGAAATAAACTCATTGAATTCATTTACATTAAAATCCGTGTGTCTGTCAGAGAGAAACTCGGCGCAATCTTTAAAATAAACATTTACTAGGGGAATAAAGAACTATATGTTGTCCCAGACATTTATTAATACTAAAAGCAATTTATTTTCATAAGAAATAAATTTAAGCGAGATGTTGAAAATGAATAATACATTACTTTGTCCCTTAGGTAAAGAGTTATAATTAGAAAACTTAAGATGCTACTCATAGTTCGAATCATAATCAAAATGTAAATCTCTTTGTTTATATTTAACCTGTTCAGAACCATGATCACATATATGTGATCACGCGTTTCTCTCTCCACGGCCCATGGTATCAAATATGTGATTGATATTTCCCTCCTCGTAGGCCCATGGTCACACTGGTGTGATCAGAGATAGGAACGTTTTTATAATAATTTTTACAAGCACTAGATGTGTGTGTGTGTGTGGCGGTTAAAACCCATTTTTTTCGAATATATTTCACTAAACTTTAAACTTCAATACGTGCTTTCGGTTCCATGTTTTTTTTTTAATTAGATGCGAGATATTTATGAATATAAACAATTACACATGTTTAGATTTTTCGAGAGAATCGGCAATTTAAAGGTTCATGATCTATTGCTCTATGGATTTCTGTTTATATTTTGAATAATTTGGTTTGGTTTTTCAATATTTTCTATATCCGTATGCAAATATATGAGATTTTTGTCTTTTTTTTTTAAAGTGTATGTAATTTGTTTTTATTTTAAAATGAAAACATTTTCTTTAAAATTCGCAATTGTTTTTTTAAATATAGCGAACATTTTTGTACTCTATACTCAGATATTATCAATGATAGTAAATTGTAAGTTTTAGAGTATTTGATTGCATTTAAATCTTTATATGAATTTTTAAATGAAATTATATATATATATATATATATATATATATATATATATATATATAGAACCCCACTTATTAGGTCCTAAGTCCGAAATTGCATTCTGACTCGCTAGGTTCTTTTTTATAGTTCCTTTTTTGTATTTTTTCGATCTTCATGTTTTGCTTTTATGTTTTTATTACGTTATTTCTTGTTATGTTCATTATCTATTATTTCTGGTTTTTGAAATATATAAATTTCTTTTATATATATATATATATATATATATATATATATATATATATATATATATATATATAAGGCTTAGCAGGGAAATTCGCCCGGTCCCGTGCGTGTTTATTCTCTCCGAGCGTACGGGCCAGGAAAGAGTTCTTTCTCCTTCCGCTGATCCTGAAGGGGTTAAGCAGGACATGATATATATCTATGTTTTTGAACAGTATATGTAATCACTAATATTTGAAGTATTTAGTATAGATGTTCAGCTGCATAAAAAGATATGCTTTGATGATGATGATGTTGTGCCCATGTTGGGACCAAGTCAGACAGTACCATGGACCCAGATGACTGCTGGAGAGTGGTCCTTATGAGTTCTTTTTAGAAGACCAGACGAGATTGTAGACAAAACTTTTTTTTTCACTCTTAATTGCTCGAGGTGTACGTCCGAACACCGCGATGGACACCGTAGCTCCAAGCTCTTGCTCGTCTTATCTTATCTCCCCCACACACCGAAACCCCAACTCTCGTTTCGCTTAATACACTTAATCACCGTCCGCGTTGCCCACTGAGCACGCACGAACAATGACTATTTTGGCAATCTGTTTAATATTATTCACATAGAGGTTTGTCGACGAAAACAGGACCCTTATTTTTGTAGAGCAGTAAGAATTAGCTGGGCAGTCAAAAACATGAGCAGGTATGTAGCTCTGTATCTGAACATATATATAATGATTCCGCAAAGCTGTGGGTAGCCTAGTGGTTAGAGCACCGGACCGGAAGGCCTGGGTTCGATGCCCGTACTGCGAAATACCCTCCGAGTACACGCGGAGCACGTGCTCGTTAAATCAGTGGGTCCGAAAGTCTTGTGGGCTGATTCACGAGTGCAGGAAACTGGAGAATTCCTCCAATTCAGTTTCATGCCTAAATTGTGGAGGTGGAGATAGGTGGTGTTGCCATCTATCGATCCTTCGGGAAGGCCTCTGACCACCCCTAGAGTGTTCTTCTTCTAAATTGGGGTGGAATCGGGCCAAATCGTACTGTCACCTGTATGGTGCTCAATGCTACGGCTAACGACAGGCGTCACTTAGCCCTTTACCATGATGAATTTCACGGGCCTTGATCTGGCCTTTGCCGATCAGGTGGCATTAGTAACAACAACAACATAACGATTCCGAAAAGTTCTACCATCCCTATCAATCTTCATGCCTCTGTGTAATGACCTGTTCTTAGCATAGCAATGGTCTTTGTTATAAGGTGGAAAATTATACTACAGAGTTGATGCTTTACAACCGAGATCGGCATTAGTCGATCGCGATCGACCGGTGGACCGCCAAGACATTTTGGGGTGACCGCCTGAAGATTGTAGCAGTTAGTTATTATATACGGAATATTCAAGATTGGCTGACAGTACGCAGACTAAATATTCTACTGACTATAACAATAAAAATTAACTTTAGATAAAAATGTTTTATTTTTCTTATGTAATTTGAATTGTTTCACAATAAATGCATCATTTGATATAATTATATTTGTGGCTATTATTATTAAGGTATTCGACTAGGTTCGGAGATAAATTTTTCAAAAATTGATTTTCTGAATAATTTTATTGTTTTAAAGAACATAAATAGGCTTAAAATGTCATAACTATTAAATAACTAACATGTATCGCCCTTTTTTGAAAAAAATTATTTTTAGGAGAATTTAGCAAAATTTTTTAAGTTAAGAAAAACGTGATAAATAAAATTAAATTGCACATTATGCAATTTTAAGGTCATTGATATACTTCTTGATCCCTCTGAAGTGTCACAAACCGCAGGATAAAAATTATTTTAAGAAATAAATATTTTATTAGCATTTAAATTTGATGGTCATAATTTTTCGTCAAAATTACTGCATATTCTAAGCTAAAAATGGCTGTAAAATGTGATTAAATATAGCTGTCTTAAAACCTGCTGTTTGTTACACTCTGAAGGGCCCATAAAATATATGTTATAAATTTCATTGCATTTGATTGGATTATTTAGAAGATATCCCGTTTTTCGTGCACAAATTATCATAAAAAGTTCATTCTTCAAAAACGAATTAAAAAAAATATTTTTATTAGTTAGATAAAGTAAATGCTATAAAAAGAACTTAAAAAACTTTCTAGTTTTATGTATTAGTCCTTCTTCCTCTATAAATAATTTCTTTTTTCCCTAATGATTCAAACAACACCAAATATCAAACACCTAAAAAGCACTTTTTTAACCTAGTCGGATACCTTAAGTTTATTCATTGCGTTTTGCTTTAAACGCGGCTTTAAAAGTGTTTTTTTATTTTAGTTCTGCAGGGGTAAGTTGATTGATTGATTGAATATTAACGTCGCACTGTTCAGCTACACGTAGGGCTTTTGGCGACGGACCACGTAATTTTGAACCATGGTCAAGTGACGTGGACGACACCTGAGCTGGCATCCCCCTCTCCTAACTACCTCTGCAGGCAAGTACATTTCCGTATTTATTATTAAGTTATAATAATAACCTTATCCTTTGGTCCTTGCGCCATAAAAAATAAAAAATAAATAAAAAAAATTAACCTTATCCTTACCTCACCACACCTACGACATTGGACAGTGGCGCACACAAGAATTTTTCAAGGGGGGGGGGTCGAAGGTCTAAACCATTCTCGTATTACACCCCAATATTCAGCCAAACATATTTTTTTTGATTTCGTCGATTGTTTGGGAATAAAAAACAGCAAAAAATAAATTTAATTGAATAAATAATTATCATTGATTAATAAAAAAATTACTAGTAACAAATACTTATTTAAGTTCTACGTACTGTATATACTGGATTATGATCAATCGGTAAAAAAAAGGGGTATATAGGGTCCGGAGGGAGGGTCCCCTATAGGGGAGGGTCCGGACCCATTGACCCTCCCCTCCCCTCCTTGTGTGCACCACTAACCGCAAGACCTAGAAAAAATTAGAAGTAGCCCGTACCCTGGAAAAGTCTGCCCACCCTAGCTTTACAAGAATTGAGTTGTTTCTCAATTTTAAATTTGCGACAGCATTTGGGTCTAATAAGATAACATTGACAAAGTTGTGATTATTCAGATTTCTAGTCTCTTTTGCCAGTTTATCCATATTTTTATTGCCTGTAATATCAACATGTGCAAGCAACCTTTGGAGAAGGCAGACTTTATTTAACTCATGTAATCTAAACAGGCGGGAGTTAATCTCTTCGGTAATTCATCAACCTCCATTTACGAGTTGCTTTAAAATAGAGATAAAAGCTTGGATTAACAGAGCTTTTGAGAGAGGGTGTTTCAGTCAACCCGGTGTTAGTGGCACACACAAGGAAGGGGTCCACGGGTCCAGACCCTCCCTCATAGCCCTTGATTTTTTTTCCCGATTGATTATAATCCCATGTATATAGTACGTAAAATTTAATTAAGTATTTGTTACTAAAATTTTTTAAATTAATGTTAATTATATCTTTAGTATTTAATTTTTTGCTGTTTGTTGTTCCCGAAAATCGATAAAATAAAAAAAATATATTTGCTACGTGTTGGGGTTCGATACGAGAATGGTAGACCTTCGACCCCCTTCTTGAAATTTTTTTGTGTGCGCCACTGTCCAATGTCGTAGGCGTGGTGGTAAGAAAAAAGGGTTATTAGTATAACTTTTAACAATAAATACGGAATATGTACTTACCTTTTGTAACAACACTTTTTAAAATTTTTGATTCCGCAGGGAACCGGTTAAAAAGGGTTTTTTCTATATTTGGTCCTCGATTTTCGTTTTTTTTTTAAGGACTTTTTTTTAAATATTTTTCGGCAAAAAATTTTTAAAAACCTTTAAAAAAATTTTTTTTTTTAAAAATTTTTTTATAAAATTTTTTTTTTATCCCCATCTTCGGCCCTGGTTTTTAAAAAATTCCAAATTATTTTCGGTTCCCTTTTAAAATATTTACCTTTTTTCAAAATTTCCCCCCCGGTCGAAAAAAAAAATTTTAAGTTATTTTAAAAATTTGTTTGGATTTGACAAGGGGCTTTAAAAAAAATTTTTTAAAAAAAACCCCCCCAAAAAAAAAAATTTTTCTAATTTTTCAAATTTGGTTTCTTAAAATTTTGAATTTAAATTTTATTGGGCTTTTGGGGAAAGGTGGGGGAAATTTTTTAATCGTCCCCCCAAAAGGGGAACGCAAAACCCCGGATTGAACATCTTTTCTAGAAATATAGAGAATGGGGCAGATCATTCCCCCCCCAAATTCTCAGAAAAAAAATTTTTCTTCATTTCTCTGCAGAAGGGGCCGGTTCGAAACGGGGGTCTCTCGATCTGCGTTGAAGTTCCCCGAGCTAATCCCCCCGTCAGCGAACGCCCCTTTCTTTTCCCTGGGAAAGGAGAAAAAGCCTTTTTTCTAAAATATACAGAATGGGGCAGATCATTCCCCCTTCGAAATTCTCAAAAAAAATTTTTTTCCTATAAAGGGGGTTAACTTTTTTTTTGGGGGGGTTGGGAAGGATGAGGGTAAACGGGCTTTGTACCTCAGGACGACGTCCTTTTACAAACCCAATGGGCGCACCCTTCGGTTTAAATCCCTTTTTTGGTTATACCTTTTTGGGGGTAAAAAATTTATTTTTAAACCTATTGTTGGGACCCTCCCCTTCATTCCCCCCCACACTTTTAATATTTTCGCCACCCCGGGCCCCAATCCATTGGGTCTGGGCTATTGATCCCTTCTTCGCTCTTCCCGTTGTTATAAATTTCAGCTCATAGGGCTTTTCTTCCCTTTTTAACTGTCTTAAATTTTAAATTTGTTTAAATTTAAATGTTTTTTGGGTCCCGTTTTATCGCGGACTTGAGATTTGAAAAAAGGTTACACTCTTCGAGGCCCATCTAGTCAAACCGTTTATTCCCATTTGTAGGCATGGGAGGACAAAACACTAAAATATCATGTCACATGTTAACCCCATTGGGACGGGAAAAAAATTTCACCCCCCCCACTAAGGGAATTGATTTGGAACTTTTTGGAGACCCCCATATTTTCGTATTACGCGGCAGTGGAATTGGCCCCCCATGGGCTTCCCAGAAGTAACCAAACCTATCCCCCCTTTCAACCGCACCCTGTATTCGATTGTTCTTCCTATGAGCATTAGATATATTTTTTTAGGACCCTAGCTCCATTTCTTTACCCATATTTACATTTTTTTATTTTAAAGTTTAATTTTTTAAAAAAAACCCCAAACCCATTTTTGAGCTTCGTTAATGAAATTTGGACCCTAGGTTCTCCTGTTAGTGTTTTACGTTTAAAATTTTTGGGGGTGAGATAGGGGGGCCTTTTTACTTTTAAAATTAGCATCCCCATGTTATTTATAGGGTTCGACTTTTATGACGTAACGATATTCAGAGATAGAAGGATAAACTTTGGGATACCTACTATTTTTCATTGTTTGGGGTGTACGTGACCATTTTCTCCGTTGTTCCTCGGTGTGGGGGGGTTAATTGCGTTTTCCTTCCCCGAGCTAGTGCCGCCCCATTTGCAACTAGACTCCGAACCGGTTCTAATGGATTTCTCTTGTGTTTGATCACAACCAAGCACAGTTTCGAGTTGCTGGTTGCCCTGTTTCTATTTTAATCAAATTGTTTAAAATGTTTTAATTATTTTAAAATGACCATAACTCGGGGGGGCTCTTCAGGCGGATGTCTTAATTTTTTTCTCAGGAACGATTCTTCCCCCCCGAGACATTCAATATGAGGTCTCACTTCATCTCCAGATACAGTCCGATATCCCCATGTTATTGGTCCTATTTCCCTGTGGGGTGTTTAAAATTTATTTAAATCGTGATTATTTTCAGGTTGGCGGTCCATTTGACTGAAGGTTAGTATCGTTCAACTCCTGCTCGGGCCGCCTTTCGCCTTTGGCCCAGCTTGCCCTGCTAAAGATTTTTAGAAAGATTTTAATCTTGTTACGTCAAAGAAGTGTAACTTCTTACGTGCGTACATAAGTACATACACACTTTTTTTAATCGAATAGCAAATAAATATTTATTCAGTACATATTTTTTTCCCATGTATATTGAAATGTTTATTATTGTTTCATAAAAATAGCTCTTTTGCGTAAACAATTGTTTATTTTGAAAAATGTTGTTTTGTATTTGTATAAAAACAGGCAAATGTTTAAAAAATCATTTGTTTCAATTTGAATGCCAAATTAATTTTTGTTTCTGAGTACATTTTAAATCATAATTTGCACGCATAAATATTTTCATAAAATCTAATTTTTTTATCTATTAGATTAAAAGTTTATTTTTGCTCTTTTGTAAAAATAATTTATGCAAAAAACATTTGTATAGTTCTATTTTCAATACTAATCTCTTAAAAGTATCTAGGGAAAAATAATATTTGTTCGATTCATTGTTCCTTAGAATAAGTGAGATATTTCAATAATATAAAACCAACAAAAATATTTTTTATTCATTTTATATATAACCAGCATTAAAAACCTAGAATTGCACAAAAGATAAATCTTTAGTACAGTTTAATGTTGATGATAAAATTAGTTTTCGAATATCTAGGACGAGGAAGATGATTCATTCTAAAATCCTCATTCATTAGCCAAAATAATTTCGCTTAATTTTCTTTCTTTCTTTTTTTTTTGTTTTTTTTTGTTGTTTGAAAAATGATTAATAATCGTCTAGGGCAAAATAAAGAATACTTTTGTTTTTTTAACTCGTTGTCAAAGTAAAATATAAAATATTTTTAATTCATTCATTCAACAACGATGAAGTGAAATGAAAAGAATAATTAAACTTTAAAAAAAGTAGTAGAAACTCAATAGAGTATCAAAATCATTTGGTCATCCAAACAAACGAAGAAGTAAGTTAAATTTATTTCACAAATATTTTTTGAAATTCTCGTGACAAAAATTATAATGCATCCTAGTTGCTTTAAAATTTTAAATAACTTTATTCTCCTTAAAGTCACTTCTTGGATACCAAATGGTTTATAAAATAAAGTAGTACTACGTAAAAAACCGATAGTTAAAAATATATTTAATTTTTGTTATTTTTGCATTAAGTTAAAACTTTATAAGAGTTTTTATTTTATTATTATTATATTTTTAATTAAATTTAATATTGGTGTGTGTGTGCATGAAAGCAGGAAGGAATAATGTCACTAGCATACACTTTGTCTTTTTATTTTATATATTGAATATAAAAAGCATGTACTATATTAGCATTATTGATTTTCTTATGTGAAATTATTTTTGCTAGATGAAACTGGAGAACAATTGTGTATTATAAATATAATTATAAATAAAAATATTTTTATTTATGAAAAAAATGTTAAATAAATTTTTAATTCGCGTATTTTCATTCATTAAAAAGTACTTAATCTCCTGATTTCTAAGAGTCATAAATTAAGAAGTACTAACGTTTAATGAAAACACTTTTATTAGAGTTTCATAATAATTATTCCTAACTATTTCCTTAAACTCCGGTTCCACATTTTAGAATAGAATATATATTCATCTACAGTACTATTCCAATAATTTGCATGAAATCCAATCCATGTATTGAAAACTATTATGTATTCTGACCTCATATCAACAGAACTAGATTTCAATTTAGAGAACCAAGTGAAAAGTTTTCAATCGATGTCCATTACCAGAATCTTAATCGCTGTGATTTGAAAGGGGAATCCTTGTTTAAAAATATTTCTGTATAGGAGATTCTACACCGACTTATACTGAATAATATTCAAATTGAAAAGGTAGAAATCTTTAAAAAGGGTGGGGGAAAAGTATCTCCATAAATTTGAAAGGAAGTTCTTAAAAAAAAAAACATTTCGAAAGAACTGAAAAATTCAAAACGATTGATTTATAGTCCAGGAAAACATCAGCTTAAAAAGAAGTCCTTATTTCCAAAAATACTCCAGTTTTCTAATTTTTCCCAATTTTTCCGATCCACAAACTATTTCTTTTGAAGTAGAAATAGTTTTTGAACTGAAGATGTACTACGAAGACGGCTTAAAAAAATAATATTCGATATATCATTTCAAGATAATATAGGTAGGTATGTATTTTCTGGGAAAAAAAAGTTTTGAAAAAAGCAATATAAAAAAATAGATTGCAAAATGACTACTTTTGAATATCTTTAGAGATTCCATCAGAAACTAGAATGTGGAATTTACTCTACTTCTTCGTATTGAGAATGTTTTGAAAGATAAATATGAGAAGAGACGCTGCATGCGCCTGTCTACGGAATAAATGCTATGAGATCGTCGTTCGAAAACTGTCAGCACGTGAGTAGTATTATAAAGAAAATCGAAAAGTTCGCAGGATTTTAATCAAATATGCTTTCTAAAGTGTCAATCATTTCGAGAAATAGTTAGAAGTCAAATGTACACATATGAGACATCCTAATGTATTCATTTGTTAGTGAAAAAAAAGGAGAATTTACGAAAAGTATGTTTATGTATACAATAACTATAGTTCTATTTTCTCTCATATATATCTCTCTTTCGGGACTTCTTTTCACTCCTGTGAATTTTCACCATTTTTCATAACGTGTTTTTTTTCGTTATAGGATGAAGTCACTGACAAAGAAATTCATCTATTCACATTTTCTCTTTGATATCTACGTCTGGGAAAAAATACTGCCACCCTAAGGAATTCTTTCCTGCTTATAGAGCGTCGTTTTATATGATTTTATATTCTGTTCTATCTATTCCACTTCATCCTTGGGCCTACTTTTATTTCCAAGTTTTGCAGATATACCCAGTTAGTAGTGCCGAAATTTCTGATATAGTTATATAAAAGGAGTTAAAATAAAAAAATTAGTAATCAAATTTAAAACTAAATATTTTTAAGTTTTATTTTACCTTTAAATTTAACATGATACAAGTGCTTTTTGCGACCCAATTTTTAATCATAATTTCTTCTCTCCCCCTCCCATACAATAATAATATATTGAATATATATAATATCGGTTGAAAAACGCCCTTTTAAAAATACGACCAAAAAGTTACATCGTACTAATTATCAAGGTAATTATTAACTTTTGTATACACGCTACTTTAAGTAATAGATATTTTAAGAAAGTTTCTTTTAGGGGATAGGATAAGTGCAATGTTAGTATAGTAGCTAATACGATAAGTATTTTGATGTTAGTACTGATAAATTAATTATATTAAATACATTGTGTAACACTGATACATTTGTAAGTATTGTATATTACAAGAGCGTAGATGTGTATTTTATTTTTTATAATGTCAGAATGTGTATTTTGTTTTGCTTCTTTTAAATTATTAATTTTTAACTATCTTTTAGTTTCGATTTTCCGATAAGCTCACTCCCCCTCGTGTGTAGGGTCATCACGCCCACCTAGGGGGGGGGACACGTTCCCCAGTTTGAGAAACGCTGCATTATGCACATTTTATTCAAGTTGATCACCTTTTGATTTCACAAGGGCCTTAAGGTTCTTTAGTCAATCATCTATCAGGGCATGTACTACATTCACGAGAGTTTTCATCGCTGCTTTATTTAAAGAATGTTTAAGAATAGCAGCACTATCCATATCTTATTGGGATGACGTTTTCGGCACACCTTGCAACAATGGGCTGTCCTCGAGGTCTGTCTTCAAAACTCGGGGGTTTCTTTTATACAGACAAATTGGCAACAACTACACTCAGCACTCATATGGGCAATACAGCCCAGGGGTCGGCAACCTATGCTACGCGATACAATTCTCAGTGGCACTTTGCACTCTTTCCCAAAATTTAAAAAATTTTTTTGTGGATAAAAGGGTAAATTTTAATGGTTTTTATTTGACAAACATCTTAGAATTATAGACACTTGCCGAATTACGGAAAAAAACCTGAAAGATTAATTTAAAGTTATGTTATAAATTATTAAATTCCATTGCTGAAGATATTTAATTAATTGAAGAGAGAATCCGCTATTTTTTTTTTGTTCTACATATCTAAATAAAAAAAAAATCATCTTTCCTCATATGAAAAATATTTTTTGGGCCGTGGTTGTTTCCTGAATCTCTTTTTTTCAAATGAAAGTCACACATTATACCCCGATTTTGAATTTAAAATAAAACCAAAAAACTAGGTTCGCATTAAAATTTTTATTTATCTTTTTATTTAACTATAATGATGGTAAATGCTTACATTTTATGTTGCCTATTTCATATTTTAATAAATATGTTTACAAATTCATCAGAACAGTACAACTTTAAATTATTATTTTTTTTGGGGGGGAAGAGATAGTCCCCCACACACATATTTTATGCTATTTATTTTTATGTCAAGAAACATCTTTAAATGATACAAAATTTATATATATTATAACAGTGTAAATCTATGTTATTGACCTCTATTCTTTAATTTTTCATGTATTATCATGGGAATTGATTTTTTTCAAAGATGTTCTACTGTGTGGCATGCTGAATGATATTGGTGGATGGTTTGGCAAAGGGACCTGAAAATGTGACCCCCGAAAAGCCCATGGGCATGGGCATCTTTGACCATGGGGGTTTCAGCGAAAAATTAGAGGTGTGGGGTTTTCAAAAAGATGAGAATTTTAGAATTCTTTATGACTTTTATTAAAAATTTTCAAATTTTTTTATATATCAAAAAACTTATTTTTAAATGAGAATAAACCAAAACCCCGTAGTCTAATTAACACAGATCGCGCAATTAGATCACTTATCAATATAATTATTTATATCCCCTACTCTCAACTCAATAATATATTCACGTTCAGAATATAATCTTCCCAACGGTTGAAACGCAACGTCCCAAACCCCTTTTTTGGATATTTTTTAAGCCGGCGTACAATGGTTGTACCTTGGTTTAATGGGTTTTTTCTTGATTCTGGGAACCCTCAATCAACACTTCTATTTTTTGAATAACTTTCTCTAAATTGCCATCCGCTCACTAAAACTTCTGCCTTTTAAAGGTTATTTTTATTTGCATCTATCCTTCGTTTCACCTTGGATTTGGGTTGAAAAGTTTTTGCCATTAATCGTCGCCGTCAAAGAGCACAGAGGTTATGTTAGAGAAAGGACGCGTGAGATGTCACAAGCGTGACCGCGATTTTCAGTTCTTTCTCACAAAAAAAAATGAATCTCTGAGACACCTTCATACCTGACACCCCACCAAAACTCGATGGAAGCCAGATAAGAGCTCTGTGAACACCTTTTTTTTCTCTTGGGCTTGGACATTCCTTAAGTATACACGGCCTTTTTGGCGCTCAAAGTTTTTTTAATGTTCTCGTCGCTAATCGGAATTCGTCTGTGATCGTTATAAGTGTGCTGCCGTGACAGGTACTTTTGTTTGAATACCTCTAGTTTTAAGCTATTTTGCAACAAAATGATCCGTTATTCTTCCATAATCTTGTAATGAAAAGAAATTTTGATCAGCTAGCATTCCGTTTAGCATTAGCTCGTCAGCTAATAGATGGATATTCCTCAAAAAAGGAAAAGACGCCTTGCTAGCCTCCAAGCAAAGAAGTGTATAATTCCGAAGATGTGCGCCTAGCCAGTGTGGGAAATTATATGCTAAAGATGGTTTTTAACGATAGACGCTGTAGGAAATGTAACAGAAAGGGACAAAAAGATCCGTTACATGTGTGCAGAATGTGATGTCCCCTTGTGCATTGCAACATGCTTCTCATCTTTTCATGGCATATAATCATTATTAAATTTAATTTTCTTCATGAAGGTTCCTTGGGAAGTATTCTTCCCACACCTTAAATTTAATTGTAAACATAAAATCCGGGAAAATAAAATGTATTTCCTTAAATCCTACTATTTATTTGTTAATAAAACAAAAAAAAAAATGCAAGAAATTCAAAAGAGAAATAAATGGCCCACAAAAGGGTTAAAGTACTCGAGAGAAGAGATCTAAAATAAAATATTAAACTAAAATATTAAAATAAATTATAAAATATTAAATATGAATTAAAATCCTCTCTTTGTGTCTTCTTTAAACTATTATACGTAAATTGGAGCCATAAGTGTTCAATTTCCTGTCAATGTTGTGTGTGTGTGAATTTGCTCTCTGAAGCTTAATCCTAATGATTTAGTTGGAATATTGAAGCATGGAACTCGAGGTATGCATGCATGGGAGTGTGTGACAGCTACAGGATCAGGTAATTTGGAATTTATTGATGGTATTGTGAATCCTGAGCTTTATTCCAATATCGTATTTATTCGAATCTAAGTTACCATCGATTCTAAGCCGCACCCTAATTCTCAGCACATTTTTGTGAAAAAATGAAAAATAGTGTAAAATGGTTTGTCGATAGAAGATACTTAAGAAATTTTAAAAAATTAAATAGAGAACTTATAAATAAATAATTTATTTACTATAACAATATTAAAAACTTTTAAATACATGCTGTGATTGCTCTTACCGTTAATATTATGTTCCATTTCCCCCCAAAAAATGAATTTTTCTGCCTTCAATTCTAAGCTTCAATCAATTTTGAACAGTTTTAAAATATGAAAAAAGTGCGGATTAGATTCGATAAATACGGCATTTTAAAGAACAATTTGAAATTATTCACCCAAAATTTGTATATTGGAGACAACGTCATTTTTTTAATCAAGATAATGACCTCTAGCACACCACTTTCAAAGTACTCCTCTGATGTTTCAATAACTGTTCCTCGAATCTGAAAACACCTCCTCAATCACCTGATTTAAGACCAGTAGAACATATTTGGCGAGAATTGGAAGCTAGAATACAAAGAAAGGACACGAACACAAAATGTGAACTAAAAAGAATAATCACAGAAGAATGGAGTAACATCGATGCAGAAACTATATATACAAGAAAACAGGTGAAATCTATACCAAAACATTTAAAAGTTGTTGCGGATGCTAAAAGATATTCTAAGTATTAAATTAAGAAGAAAATACTATAGTTCAAATTAGGTTGCGATCTTCTTTTTGTGGCAGGTTCTATCTGTAGGTCTTCTACTAATCCTCTTGGGGAAACTTTTCTTTAACTGTGATTTGAGTTTAAGGTATCCGACTACGTTCGGAACCATGATATTAAAAAAGCGCATAAATGTATAAATTTAATGATATTTAGTGTCACTTAGATTAGAATTCATGTATAAAATTGTTGTATAAGGATATTTTGACAAAAAAATTATTTAAATACAATATTTTGGCAAAAAATGAACATAGAATGACACATTTTCAAAATATTCTCCCTTTGTGAAAAATGCTTCTATTATAATAATATTTTGCCTCTATATAGCTCAGACTTCTGTACAGAGGCTCAACTATGATTTTTGAAAAATTTGCATTATTTTTAGAGTTACAACCATTTGAAATATAATTACGCTTTTTTTTTTAAAAATTTTCCCCCCTCTGTTGTCAAAACATGGATAAACCCATTTTTATTTTTTCAAAAATTTATTTGGGGCCTCTGTAGAGGGTCTGAGCTATATACAGGCAAAATATTATTAAAATAAAGCATTTTTCAAAAAGGAGAATATTTTAAAAAAGGGCCATTCTATGTTCTTTTTTTGTCAAAATATTGTCAAAAAATTTTTTTTATAGTAATACTATTCTTAAATCACTTTTATATACATTTTCTAATCTAATGAGACTAAAATCATAAATATTATCCATTTATCGCTTTTAAAATCACGGTTCCGAACGGTGGGAAACCCTTTAACCTAATTTTTTTCAGAAAAAGTTTTGAAACACAAAGTTTTTAGGTAAAAAATGATAATGATACAAACAAGCTAAAAATATAGCCATTTTGTTATAAATGTTTGTCTTTTTTTTTTTTTTAAATTGGGGGGTTTAAAATTTTTGTCGTGTGCCCGGGGGACGACTTTAAAAAAACTAAAATAGGGTACTACAATATGTTTTGTACAAAAGTTTGGTATTCCCCGGGGAAATATTCATTTATATCTGCAACATTTGAATTCAGAATGCTTGTATTTGTTTAACCGCAGTATCGGCTGACGACTGATTTTTAGATACATCATTTTCAGTAGTATTCCATTTCTTCGAAATATTGTTTCTCACAGCAACCTGAGAATCCTTAAGCCATGTCATTTTCTGTACAGGAAAAATTAATGATAAAACTTTTAAGTTATATAAACTATTTTTAAAGCAAAAATTGGCCATAAAATTCACCTTAATTAATTAATTATGAGAACTGATTAAACTCAAAACATTATCAAGCACAAATGATTTTAGAAATGAAAATTGGAATTAATAACCATTTTACACTAAAAGAGTTGACTGTGCTCAAAAATATTTTTAATTCAATTTAAAAGTGGAAAAAGGCTTTAAAATGAAACCGAAACCAAGACCATAGCTCATTAAACTTCAAATATCTTAAAAACTAATTTGTGAACAGATCGGAAATTTGGTGACAAGCTTCTCTATTATATAAGCCACTAGAAAATGCAAAGGAAAAAAAATAGGTTATTGTGTAGCCTTAAAAACCACTTTAGGAAAAGATGACTTGATTTTATGTTAATATACATATTATTTAAACCCTGGCAATGGATGTATTAGGCTAATCATGGAATTCTGAAAAGTTAATCGGTGAACGTGAATTGTAAATAGTGAGTTGCTCACACTGAAGTTAGTATTCAGCGATAACATCCATTCAGAACAGTAGAGGAAAAATAGATGTTGATTTGAACCAAGCCGTTGAAGTTCAGGAAAGAGCTGTCAAGTGAATTACAAGACGATCCGGAGATAAATTATTTTGAATAATCTTATAAGTTAGATTAAGATTGCTCCCAAAGTTTTTGAATAAGTTGTAAATTGTTCATAAAGTGTTAGATCCTAGATAAAAGTAAACAATGTCTAAACAATGTTTTAAAACAATGTCTGTTTTTTCTCCGAACCCTTTTACACCTGCAACCTCCAGGTTCCAAAAACTTTCGTGAAGTAATTTCAGTAGTTTTTCTTTATTCTTAATTTTTTCAAATAAAAGCTATTGTATGTTTTAAAAATCAGTTTTATTTTCCACTTACTACTATTAACTCACACTCTCTATTTATTTATTTATTTATTTATCTTGGTGGAATTTTAAATCGTTAATAAAATACATTTTAAAGCGCTCAATTGAGCTGAAATTTTATAAACAGGATTATTTTAGATGACAATACAATAATTGAATTATAATTTATAAAAATTAATTGATTAAAACTAATTATTCAAAGAATTACAAATACAGCCACGTTGGCATCATTTTTGGCGATTTAGCGACCCTTTTGTCGACTTGTATCAAAACTTGAAAATGTTCTTTTTCTCACATTTTAAAGCGCTCATTTGAGCTGAAATTTTCCATACACTATTGTTTGGGTGAAAATACGATAATTTAATTATAATTTATTAAAATTAATCGAGACTGAAACTAATTATTTAAAGAATTACAGATACAGACACGTTGGCTTCCTTTTAGCGACTTTGGACAAAAACTTTAAAAGAATTTTTTTTCTCACGTTTTTAAGCATTCAGTTGAATTTGGGAAATTTTACACACGATTGTTTTGGATGACAATATGATACTTTAATGATAATTAATAAGAATTAATTACCACTTAATGTTGTGATTCTGTCCTATGTATATGCATGTTTATATTAATTGTAACTATTTAATAAAAAGTTGCTAAAAATAAAATCTTTTCTTTGTCGATCTAAGTAGAAATTGACTTAATTTTATTTTTATATTACTTGTTCCCTTTAAGAACAAGGTACAGAAACAGAAAAAATAATAACAACTCTGTTTTATTAGTTTTTATTAGTCGATAACACTAAAGTTTATAGAAAATTGCAAGGGCACGAATACTTTTGAGATTTTCTGAGTATGAGCATTATTAACCCTAAAGCATTGAGCTATGAGCATTAGTAAAACTAAATGTGATTATTTCTTAAATTCTATTCTCAAAAGTCAGAATTTAAATTAAAATTTTTTTCCCTTCTTTTAAACTACGTTAGATCAACATCAACTATTATTTATTAGGTGAATTATTTATTAATATCGCAGCCAGCAATCACGTGTAGTACAATTTTTTTCCGTATATTTGCTTAAAAATTATAAATTATTTTTCTTCAAGCCAATTCTTTTCAAAGACACAAGTTCAAGAATATTTTTTTCAAAAAAGTTCAGGGTTACAAATAGTTCGGAAAAAAAAAGGTGTGAAGTATTCTAAAACTTTCATCGTAATTTCGCTTAAATTGAAAATCACATTCACTTTGAAAAGAAGAAAAGAGTCAAGGCAAGGTGTTAAAAGCAAAAAAGTAGTTTCAAAAGCATTTGTCAAATCGATCCTCTTTTCATTTCACTTCGCACTTTGACAGGTGTCGAAATCAATCATGGATCTCTCTCTTTAGCACAAATAGAACGAATTTTCCGAACAACTTTTATCTTTTTTGTTTAAGAACATATTTCTTTCCCTTCATGCATTTTCAATTTCTCATCCATGTACCCTTTGTAAAGAGAAGTGATTCTTTAAAAGGACATCTAATGCAAATACATTAAATATTCTTTTAATGTGTGTGCAATGTTTTAAAATAATTTTAATGGTTACAAGTGTCATTCAGATATGGAGTGAAATTTTGCTCTTTTTTTGAATATAAGCATACATATATATATATATATAATGTAACCATCTCACTCTATATTAATGTGGGAATCCAACCGAAATCTTCCAAAAAAGGGGGGATTCTTTTTTGGGTGGTGGGGTTTTTATGGCGTGGTGTCTAGGGTTTTAGGGTTATTATTTAAATTTTTTAAAAAAAAAATAGACAAAAAATTCAAGAAAGAAACTGGTTAAAAACTAAATAATTTTTTAAAGAATTAGGGGGAGTATTTACAGGGGGAATATTTCAAAAGAATAGAAAGTTAGATGCATTTTCGGAAGAATGGGAAAGTTAGATCACATTTTTAAGGGGGGAAAAGAGAAAACAGAACTCATTATGGTGCTATTAAGACTTACCGCCTGGCGCGGACGAAGGGAACCCGGGAAAACCGTTTTCAAGTGTTATGGGGGCCTGGCGAAATAAGCTTGACGGGGGTTTTTAAAAGGATGAGGGGTTTGAGGGAAAACTGTTTTTGATTAGAATTGCCAACCGGTAAAGGGATTGATCTAACCTTTTACAAATGGGATATCCTACATTAATTAAAATTTGAATCAGGCATATTTTTCTGTGCATCTTCACTCCGAATATTATTTTTCTAAGCGCAGTCTTATTTTACTGTTCATATTAAAAGGATTAAATCCTGTGTTTTGATTTATTTCTTGTTGCCAAAAAAAAATGTAAGTTGCTTTCACGTGTTCCCGCCTCCCCTCGCACACACCAGCTACTTGGTGGTGCCAAAGGGCCCTAAAACTACCTAGCAGTTTATAAAAATATCTATTTCCCTTCACGTAATCACGTGATTATAACATCCCTATTATTTTTCCTTTTATTTCTCTAGCAAAGAGTATGAAGGATTCTCCTGCCCTTTTCCTCGACGTCGATGCGAAAGGATGAATAATGGCCACTAACTCCTATGTTTAAAATATCTTAATAAATTCATTTTTTAGTCTACTTTTTCTTGTCAGTTTTCATTTCATTCCCCAACAACCCACTCACAAACATGATAAAAAGGTGGCCATTAAAATTGCAACACCCTGAGGAAAACAAAACAAAAAAAAAAAAATATTTATTGTACTTAACAGTAGGCATGAAGAAAAAAAATTTAATTTTAAACCAATTGAGGGTTTCAGGGGGGGGAAAA
>BMAV01008573.1:0-24607 GCA_019973955.1 Trichonephila inaurata madagascariensis
TTTTTCTCCTTTATTGTTAGCAATTTACACTATATATATTATGGCTAGCCAACTATCCTCCTTTCTGTTTATATATAATTGTATATACTTGCATACATACATGTATAGCTCATCCATAAAAGTTCAACAAGCTTAAGCAACCTACAGAAAGTTTATCGAATACTATGATTTATACTTTCAATTCACGAATTACCTTTTCTAATTGTATTAAACGTAATAGTTTTACATACCAATTTAAAAACAAATCAAAAAGTAATGGTCTTTTAAAAAATACGCTGAAATGATAAAATTTCAAAAATTCACTTTACTAATCAATTGGTCAAAAAATATTCAATACTCGATTAATAGAATATTAACAGAGCCATGTCAAAACCTTGCTTTAACATTCTAAATTTTGGCAAGATTTTACCAAAAGAGTATCTAGTTTTGAAAAAACAAGTAATATGAAAAAAAAAAAAAATATTTCAAAGTTAATTCCTACTTATGTCAACAAAGAAAATTTTATATTTCAGTTACTTTTTATTAAATATTTACGATTAATATAAATATGTACACCCATAGACAAAAAAATTAGCACATCAAGAAATAATTGCGCGATCGTAACGAAACTTGGCATGAAGGTCATATCGGAGAGATATGCAAATGATTAGAAATGCAGCGTCATTGCGCATTACGTATAGCCGGTAGAGGGAGTTTAACGTCGTTCTCCATGGAGTATAAAACAGGTAAACAAAGCTTGTTTGAGTGTGCTGAATCGTTTACAAAGACAGAGCTGAGGTAGACATGCAATTATGACGTTTTCGAAGACAATATGAGCAGCTGTTGCAGTTTGAGAGGGGGAGAATCATCGACATGATGGAAGCTGGGTGGTCAACTAGGGGAGTAGTTCGTCAATTAGGCCGCTCTGATTGTGTTGTGAGGAGGTGTTGGGACCAGTGGATTCGAGAGATGTCATTTACACGAAGCCAGGCTCAGGACGCCCTCAACAGACCAGTCGTCGAGAAGACCGCCACATCATAAGAAATGCATGCGCACAGCCAACTGCTTGATCGGCCATCATCCAGGCACATGTTGCACCTTCACTAGGGGCCCCTGTGTCTTCTCGAACCATACAAAAACACCTGGCTGAAGGACATTTTGGGTCGCGGCTCCCATTACGTGTGCTGCCCTTGACGCTCATCCATCGACGCCTCCGTTTGGAGTGGTGCCGCATACGAGGAAACTGAACTGCAGTGTATGGAACCAGGCCGTCTTTAGCGACGAATCCAGATTCAATCTCAGCGATGATGGCAATCTTGTTCGTGTGTGGAGACCCCATGGTGAACACCTCAATACTGCCTTTGCTTTACAGCGACACATCACTCCCATAGCTGGTGTGAGGGTATGGGGTGCCATTGCCTGCAATACACGGTCACCCCTAGTATTGATCTGTGGCACCATGACAGCCCAGCGGTATGTCCACGACATCCTGCAACCACATGTGTTGCCACTCCTGCAACGGCTCCCAGGAGCCATTTTTCAACAAAACAATGCTCGGCCTCCCACGTCAAGGGTGTCACAAGACTTTCTCCGCACTGTTACTACCTTTCCTTGACCTGCCTGATCCCCAGATTTTTCTCCAATCGAGATAATTTGGGATGGCGAGTTGGGTATCCCACGAGTTTGACCGAATTAGAGGCAAAGGTTACAACAAATATGGAACGAAATGTCTCAAGACTTCAAACAGAACTTTATGCCTCAATGCCCGATTGTATCGCATCGTGCATTCGATCTATAGAGGGGGTTCAACAGGGTATTAAATCCTCCGTTCTTTTACTTTTTTCTCTAAAATAACTGATCCTTTTTCTTTGATTTTCGAATCATTCACTTATATCAAAGTAGTCATTACGTATGTAAAATTTCGTTTCATTTTGACGTCTCCTTCTTGGTGCGCTAATTTTTTTCTCCATGAGTGTATATACATATGACAGAATCACAATATTATAAGTGGCAAATTAAAAAGCCAATTTTCCATTTTCTTTCTATATAGGATGCTGGACTATTATTTTTTGTTACTATTTTATATATATATATGGGTAGAGCGTGAACTAATAGTAGGAATTTAATAGTGAACATCTGATATAATTTTGGAAACAAACCAAAAAAATCTATTAGAAACGAAGGTTATAATTTATTTGGACAATAAGAAAGCAAAAATATAGTAAAAATAATATCTATTTATCCAATTCAATTAGACAAAATCACATTTAGCTTCTTAAAATTAATTTCATATGTAAGTGTCAATTTATATAAATTACCTTAAGGCTGGCATATCTAAACTTAATATCTTATACGGTAAAAAAAAGTACTATTTACTTTAGAATCTTACTAATTAATAGCTATTTCTCGAGCACATAGCGGCTTCTTTTCTTCTTCTATGAAAAGGCTCTCTTAAATAATATCCAATAGAAATAATTCTTTTCAAACATCGACAGAAATGAGGCAATCTTCTGCTGTTGACACATTTCATCCACAGCTGTTGAAAGGTTTAAGGTTTTCTACTATTGATGTAATATTCATTTTTTTGGCTTCATAAAGAGAAATTGCTTATTAAGTGTCTGGACATGACGGTTCAAGGTAAACATGCAAAGAAATACGTTGTATATCACCAGCAAATGTTTGATAAAAATAAACCGAATAATTGTTTCGTATTCACAATGAAAAGATTTTAATTAATGTTATAAATACTATTAAATATTTACGTTAACATTACTTATCTTGGAATGTGTGTGTGTGTGGTTTATTTTATTCATTTAATGATGAGTACTTATATGTATTGATGATTATTTCTTGGTATTCTATAAGAATATAATAGAAAAAAATCTCTCGAAAAATATAAATGTACGATTTTTTTTATTGTACATATGTGTGTTTGGACAGCTTTCAAATGTAGCTGAGTTTCACGGAGTTACAAGCAGTGTTTTTGCAATTAATCAAAATTTATTCTAAAACGCCTTGGTATATACAATAGATTTTCATGTAACAGTAAAACAATTAACGTACATATATAAATCCACAATAGCACACAAATTTAAAGCTGAAACAAACGTTGGACATAACAATTCAATGTCGCAGTAACGTATGTTATCATATTGTTACTAAAATGAACTCACTCCACTGCATGGTTTTTTATGTTGGATTTCCTGTCCTTTTAGCGACTTCTGGATGTATATCCAGAAATAATTTTTTGTTGCTAATTTGGTAATGTGGTGAAATTTGTCGCCAAGGTATCTTGTACCTATTCAGCATTATTGGCAGCATTACCATTTTACCAGAAATCCGTCTAACTCAGTGCTTTTCAAACTTTCAGTATTCGCGACCCATTATTCAATCATCATTTTCATCGCGCCCTCCTCCATAAAATAACAATGCATTGAATTCAATAATGCAAAACTTTGACTCTAAAGCTACAATACGACTGTAGCCTCTAAAGTGACACCGGCGTATATAAACGCCTCGCTCGGCCAAAGTATTATGACATATATATGCGTCTTTCCGAAGTACGATCTTTTTTGTGCACTACTGTTCATAAAACCATACCAAAGGCTTTAGAATGCAATAAAAGGACTTTGACAGTGTTTGCGAAGGATTTACTTATTTCAAAGGATTTGCTTATTTATCTCTCTTTTCTACGCCCCGTAAAAACATCCCGTATGAGCATCTACGTGGAAAACGGTGGCATTGGGGAGCAAATCGCGTAACTTTTATTCGGAAATTATGGGATAAATTATAAACCGTACAAATTCAAGATAAGTTTTAATACAAACCCATAAGGTCGCTAGTAATTATCAAACTTCTTCTTGACTTAGTATTGTTAAATTAATTATGAAATACATTGTATAGACTGATACATTTATAAATGTATTATATCCGTGTAAATGTGTATTTTATATTTTATTATATCAGAAAGCATATTATTTGTTTGCTTTCAGTAAATTAATAATTTTTTGAATAATCTTTTGTTTTCGACTTTTCAATATGCTGGCGCCCCGTCGTAAATTCATCAAACCCCCAAGGGGGGGGCGCGCCCCACAATTTAAAAAACGCTGGTCTAACTGATCACAATAGTGAAGTGAAGCGAAGGAACTCTAAATTAGCAACAATATTATATTTACTCTTAAAACTATTGCATAATAATTCCATTTATTAGACTTTGCACAATGTGTAAAGCTGGGGTGTCAAACTCAAAAGCTAACTCTGGCCAAACAAACAAAGTTTAACTTTAGGCGGGTCGCAAAAAAATTAATATTCATAAAAACGTAGGTCTATTTCGAATAATAACCATTATAATAAATATATATAAAGGAATAAAAAAAAGTAATGTTTATATACTGACACTTGACACATATCTTTTCTGCTGCTATCTTTCCAGTTTTGGGAGTTTTTATTGTATTATGTATTATTGTGTGGGGATATAGTGGCCGCACCGCAAAAATGCTCGCTGTGGGCCGTATGCAGCCCACGGGCCATGAGTTTGATACCCCAGGAATAAAGGAATAATTGTCTTGAATGCAAATAATATTTTTAATTGATTTTGACTTAGGACTTTTAAAGATATATTTTTTTTTCGTATCATAAATAAAACACTTAGAAATTTATTAATTCTTAAAAATTATGTGCTTTAGGGCTTATTTTTTTCGTATAAATATTTTAATTAGTAATAAAATAATTTTTTTTCTTTCAATTTTAGGTGTTGCTATGGGTATAGCCGGAAGTGACGTCAGTAAGCAAGCAGCTGATATGATTCTATTAGATGATAATTTTGCTTCCATCGTCACTGGTGTTGAAGAAGGTATAGCATTATATTTATATTAATGGTGAAATTATACATAGATATATATTTATTCTCTCACAAATATATATTATCAAGGAAAATATTTTTTCTTCAGTAAGGTATATTAATGATTCATTTATTTGTAATTTAAGAAAAATATCGATTCCCTATAAGTTTTATTAAGAAATACTTAGAAAATTAAGAATAATAAGTACAAAAATTATAATGATTACAAAAAATTTGCATATTTAATTTTATGGTAAATAAATTTTTCTGTTTGAATTATTTAAATTTTATCAATTTCTGTTCTTTATTCATATTACAATAATACAACTGAAAATATTTCTATTACACATAAATTCTTTTTCTGATATTTTACACAAATAAACAGAGTGTCTCAATAATATGTATACACTCTTTGAGTACCTATAACACTTACAGTTATATTATGATAAAGAAAACTCTCAAAAGACAAAGTAATGTGAGCAAATGTAGGAACCAGCCATTTGACGAAAGTGTTTTGTTGGCCGTTGTAGCCCAGGCGCAGCTGATTACGCTGACTGACGGAATCTAAAACGTTCTTAACCATTTCAATTGATATTTGGGAACCACTTATAAAATTCAGTTCTCTGTTTAGGATGATCATCATTGAAAGCGTAAACCAGGTATGGGCATCAAGTCGATTGCGATCGACCGGTGGACCGTCAAGATATTTTGAGTGGTGGCGGCCTTTACTAAGATTTAAGAACCGCATACTAAAAGAAACCTATTTATGGAACACTGATACCAGCTACATTTTAAAATCGTCTGTTCACAATCCAGGCGACTGCGTTTACTTAAGCAAATGATACGATAAATGTGCATGACATATGTACCTTCAATGGAAACGCACGATATCACTGTCACTGTTAAACAAAGCGATTACTGCAATGTAATCCATAAAATGAATTTTTCACCCACACGCCGACTGAAGGGGAGAATAAATGTTGATGATCAGCCATTCTTTAAAACTTCACACCCGAAAAAAAGGTTAAAAAGCGTGATCATCATAAACATTTAAAGAACGTATACATTTCATTGGGATACCCTGTATATTAAAATGATTATTGTGTGCTTTTAAAAAAAATCAAAAGGATTTCGAATAAGTTCTGAAGCTGAGAGTTTTTCTTTGTCAGTTTTAGTTGTTATCACTAAAAATATCAACTTGAGAAAAACCCAAGCTTTAGCAATTAATATCAAAAATTGAATGAAGAAATCTATGTTAAATAGGTCAAAATTTCCTTGTAATCTTTAAATACATGAATACACCAGATTTAAGGTATCCGACTACGTTCGAAACCGTGATTTTGCAAAAGCGTATAAATGGATAATATTTATGATATTTAGTGTCACTTAGATTAGAAAATGTACATAAAATTGTTTTAAGAATACTATTACAATAAAAATTATTTAAGTACAATATTTTGACAAAAAATGAACATAGAATGACCTATTTTCAAAATGTTCTCCTTTTGTGACAAATGCTTCTATTATAATAATATTTTGCCTGTATATAGCTCAGACCTCTGTACAGAGGCTCAACTAGAATTTTTGAAATATATAACTTAGAAGTGGGTTTATCCATGTTTTACGACAACAGAGGGGAGAAATTTTAAGGAGAAACGCCGATAATTATTTCAATGGGATGTAACTCTGATAATAATGTGAATTTTTCAAAAAATAGTTCAGACTCTCTGGAGAAGTCTTTACTTTATATGAGCACACACACACACACACACACACACACACACACACACACACACACACACACACACACACACACACACACACTACACTACTACACACACACACACACACACACACACACACACACACACACACAATATTGTTATTCTTAGAAGCATTTTTATAAAAGACATTTTGAAAAAAGTTACTCTAAGTTCATTTTGCGAAAATATTGTATTTAAGTAACTTTTTTTGTCAAAATGTCCTTAAAAGAATTTCATACATGTATTCTAATCTAAATGACACTAACTATCATGAAAATTATCCATTTATGCGTTTTTTTAAAATCATGGTTCCGAACGCAGTTGGATACCTTAAATCAACAGGATTTAAACAATCCTTGTTTATTCTTATGTATTCCAAAATTCCTAACCCTTTTTTGGATAAAATATGCATCTTTCGTTTCAGGTCGTTTGATTTTTGACAACTTGAAGAAATCGATTGCATATACTTTGACGAGTAACATCCCTGAAATTTCTCCATTTCTACTTTTCATCTTGGCTGACGTCCCCCTGCCACTGGGAACGGTCACAATCTTGTGCATTGATCTTGGAACTGACATGGTAAATATAGAACTGTTTTATCGCATGGGGAGAATTCAGAATCACCCATCTTCATTCTAGCTAACTTATAGTCCCTGTGTTTAGATTCCACCATTCAACCATATCATAATTTACGATAAGCTTGCGTGAAATATGTTGAATAATTAGTTTACGTAATGCATTATTGAGTGTTAAATGAGTCGGATGTATTGCTCTACAACAATTAGATAGTAATACATTGCTGAAAGATGTATTTATATTACTGTGTTAGCATATAAAGAACGACATTTTCCATAATCATGCTGTTTAATTGAATCCAAATCTTTTGATGGTAATAAATATATTAAAGAATAAGTTATGTCCAATGATTTGCGCAGAAAAATTGCTTTGTAGAATATTGTCGAACGACAAATTCGTAGAATGATTTGTGCAAGAATAACGTTCTTGTAATACACTACGGAATAAAAAATTTTAAGAGAAATGATTTGAAAACCTTCTCGAAAAGCAATTTCGAAGTTGGACATTTCGCATTTGGTAAATTTTTCAATTTCAATCTATTTTTAATTTTTGATTCGAATGCAAATACAGTGATTTATAAAATTGCTTAACTGAAGTATCAAAATATTGATTCACGTCTAGTAGGTATATAAAGAAGAAAAACGACTCACTCGCTCACTCATCAAGGGCTCTCTAGAGCTATTAAATCTGAAGACTCGAAATTTGGCAGGTACGATTATTTTGTTGAGTAGAAATCCGCTAAAAACGAGTTTGGCAGGAATCAATCCTCGAGGAGGGTTTAGGGGTGTTATAGATAAAAAAAAACTCTGCATTTTGACAATTGGACTTACAGACCTGAAATTCGACAAGCAAGTTTCTTCTGTGAGTAGAATGAGTTTTACAGAAATCCAAGGGTGACGGGATTGCTATTAGTAAAAATTCCCGAGAGACTTTGAACTATTAGACCTATAGTCTAGACATTTAGCAAACATGTTCCCTTTGTTGAGTAGAGATCAGATGAGAATGAGAGTTTAGCAAGAATCGATGCCCAAGGAGGGTTATGAGGGTGTATAGGTAAATGAAACCCATTTTGAACTTGAAATTTGGAAAACATGCTTCTTTTGTTGAGTAGAGTCCACAAAGATCTAGTTTCCGGAATTCTCCACAAGCAAGTTTCGGCGATTAAGGGGGCGTTATAGATAAATATATTTCTTTTTTTTAGAAATTAAAACCTGCCCTTTTTAAATCAAGAGGCGAGGGATATAAAAATGTTTTTTCTGTACAATCGATAGCTTAATACTAGGATTTAGCTATCAATATCTTAAAAACAATACGAAGTCATTCAACATCATAAATTATACTACAAAGCAGAGGCAAGTAATGGCTAGTTACTAAATGAAATGGTAAATGTGTTGAATTGGATACTCCAAAATAGTTAATTTGTAACATAACCATGATTGGCTGTTACGTTGAGTTATATGTGTCAAATAATTGGAGATATTTTGTTATGTGACAAAATATGTCAAATGGCTTTTGTGAAGTATTTATCTTGCGATATTGAAATATCATGACCAGTTGGAGAAAAATATATTAAAGTAGAATTTAGAATCATAAATTATTGTTCAGAAATGACGATAGTCATCATGAATGTTGGTAAAGAAATTCCGTCCTTTTCTTTGGGGTTGTGATAACGAACATAAATCTTCTTCACCTTATCTCAATCTTTCGCTTCACTTTTTTAAGCCTTTGTCCCGGAAATAAATTTCCGTTTTCGTCCCTTTACGGTGTTTTTGTTTTAAAAGGAGATTTATTGCCATGGTATTCTTCCTTTTATTTGTACATTTTGCTCGATAAATCACGTTGAAAGTGTCCACAAAAGCAGGGAACAGAAAAAGGTTCGAAATGGGAAGTTATTTTGTTGTTAACTCATGTTAATATTTTATTATTTTGCAGTTTTATCATTTCTTTATTATTTAAAATTATCTTAACGCTATATGTAAGCTTAAACATCCGTTTTTCGTACAGAATAATTAGATTTTTTTAAAAAATGCTTACACATTGTGATTAATTACTGAACTTAAGCCTAAAATGAGCTCTTGAATGGTGTTCATTTACGTAACATGAATTGTTCATATAAGAATTTTTATAATATGCGAAATTATTATTATTTTCCTTAAGTAATCTGAAAGTTTGATATTTTCCCTCTGTGTTTGATAAACATGTTAATACCATGTAATATTCTTTTGTAAAATTATGCTTGTTGTCTTTGAGAATGTTGAAAAATGTTTTACACGTTACATTATGGAATGTAAATTTACTATTTTTAATTAGGTTGTGAAGTAGTTCGCGCGAGTTCCCACAAAGAAATTAAAGAAGAAAATGTGATCACATTTATTTATTTTCGATCTTCAAAGAAAACAAATTTTTACATAATAACGTAACAAAATTGCTGCAACACGCAGAAACAGTCTTATTCTTAATACTATTACAGTATTTTGTATTATGCTCTAATATTAATCAAAAGCCTTAAATTTGCAAGAAAAAAAATGAACATAAAAACTATATATTTTCGCTAACAATTTTTCATTTATCTGTTACTCTTTTAATGGCTTTCTTATTTTAAGAACATATCATTTCTTTAAAAAAAATACTTCATTTTTTCAGGCATGAATGAATATCATTTTTTAGTTCTTAGAAATATCTACGTTTATTTTGTAATTAAATAAAAAAAAAAAGGAAAATTCAGAAAGAAGGATAAATTTTAAATATCAAATACAAAACAGAGGAAAATTAAATTCTGAATTCAAGAACTGAGAATAAAAACCAATATAGAAAATTAAATTTTGAATTCGAAAATTGAGAATAAAAACCAATATAGGAAGAAAAATACATTGAACAAAATGGAATACTATTATGTTTTCAAAAGCTATCATTGACTTTAGAGCAATGAAGTAGGGTTAAGTTTGCGTTATAGGAACCTAACCTTCCTCTTCAATAGGAAAATTAATACATATGAAGGCAAGAAATATTGAAAGAAATAAACCATGTTTGAAAAACACTTAGGTCTAAAATTTGTTCGTGTAAAAAACTATTAAGCAATAAAACTAATATAATTGAATATTATATAAATAAAGATATATCTCTTTGAAAATTCATTTTCGATTTAAAGTTTTTATATAAATGTGCTTTGCATCTGTGATATGTAGGTGTTTTGCATCTGTGATGTAGGTCAAGGCCTACTGTGCCTATCTCAGTGTACACGACTTTAGGCGCTGGGATGCATGTACAGATGTTTCAGACAAGTGGTCAGTCTGACGCGAAACCCCCAGCGTTCAGGTCCCAAGCAAGCTTGGTACTCATTTATCGACCCACTGAATGGAGGAAAGGCTGAGTCGACCTTGCCCAGCCTTTGATTTGAACACCGGACTTGTGGCGTGATACACTACCACTCAGCCACTGGGCTTCAAGCACATTTTAAAAAATATAGTTTATAGTTTTGGATTTACCGTAAAATCCGGCGTATAGCGTGCACCGGCGTATAACGCGTACCTATACTTCAAAGCCTCATTTTTTTAATTTTTAGGTACATTCGCCGTATAACGCGTACCCCGGTTCAACAAAGAAACCTGCCATAAATATGTGCAATACTCTTATGTTTTGAAGTCACTTATTCGATATATTATCCGAAGCTATAGAAAAATTAGTATCCTTTTAGAACTACAGCCCTTTAAATTCATATGGAATGCTATTTCTTAAACAGTACTTCGATATAATGTAGAAGTCTAATTTTTTTATACTCCTCTCTTTCTTTATTTTTAAAGCTCTCATTAATATACCCGGCGTATAACGCGCACCCTTAAATTTCGATCTTATTTTTTGTGTTTAAAGTGCACGTTATACGCCAGATTTTACGGTACTCTCAAGTTTCTTCGAAACAAAAATAGTATGCTATTTTAGGAAGGTTTTATAAAAAATATTTATTCACGATAAATATTTTAAGAAACAGTTCTACAAAGCAGAAAAAAGATGTTTAATTTAAATTTTAAAATTCAATGTTGTCAAAAAAGGTAATCTTTGGTGATTTTTTATGTCTAACTAATGATTTTACATATCAATGTTGATAAATAGCGTTGATTTCAGGTGCCAGCTATTTCTTTAGCCTACGAAAAAGCTGAAAGTGATATCATGAAACGAAAGCCTCGAAATCAGGACGGAAAAACGTCAATGAAGGTATCTTTTTTCAATATTTCCAAAATTCTTCATTAAAAAATAGGTGAAAAAAGTTGATATGATTAATGAACATTTAACACTTCATTTATCTTCTCTTTTACACTGAAAAGTCATTTTTTTACAAAAAATATTCATCATATTTTGAAGCAAAGACTGTGAGTATATTAAAAGATTTATTTTTCAAAATTATTTTTAATAAATGATGCTATTCCATTCAAAACTTTTTAAACTTTATAAAAAGTTTTATTTTTTATTTTTTATGTATATATAAAGCATGTTTACAAGTTATAAATTTAAATGCATTTTTTTTATTTTAAACGAGTTTCATTCTTTTAAATTGTTCCTTTCTAATAAGCAGTTACGATATGATATATTTTACTTTAAATAACGAGATGTCATTTTAAAAAAACCATTTAAGGGTATCCAAATATTTTTCGAGAACTTTTTTTTTTTAAAAAAAAATGGAGATATTTAAATTTTTTGTGATTTTTAAATTTATTTAGTACTTTTTAAAAAAATTTAAAATTGAAAACAAAAAAAAAAAATTTATTATTATTAAAATGGGAAAAACTGGAAAAATGTAAAAAATTACATAAAGGGGGCCCCCTCTGTAAAAAAATTTTTATGAAAAATTCTCAACTTTTAAATTTTGATGTATTACTTTGTTATTCATGTTTGAAATGACCTTCAGGAAAAGGGGAATATCAAATTTTTTTACAAAACTAGAGAGCTTTTTCTTAGTGATTACATGAAATTGCTTTAAAAGCCGTGATTATATTCATAAAGGACTGTAAATTTTGAAATAAAACAGTAATTGATAAATCAAAAAGGAAAAAAACACTTCTACTGTTATACAGAAAATACAAAAAAAAAATTTAAACGATTTTTTTTAAAAGTTTTTGAGCAATCCTGTCCTCGTTTGATTTTTTCGAAAAAAAAAACCATTTGAGTAAAACGCTTTTTAAAAGTTTGACATCTTATGTATTTATCTGCTTTTTAAAATACGTAGGTGTTATTCTCTGAATAGAAAAAAAAAACTTGGTTTTTTTTATAAAGTTAATAAGATGATCTATAAAATAAAATCATAAAAAAATCTAATTTTTTAAAATTAATTGATTGATATTAAGAAAAGTTGAAATTTTTTTTCCGAATACCAATTTATTGAAGAAACAAAAATGCATTTATATTTAAAGTATTATGTAAGAAATTGGATTTAAAGTAGAGTAACAATATACTTGCTACGAAATAAAAATATATAAAATTTTCTTTTTTTTTTTTTTAAAGGGTAAGGTTTTAAAAAATTGTGGAAGATATTTAGTTTCAGTTGAATTCAAATGTACATATAAAACTACTTAGGAATATTATTCTTAAAAAATTACTTCAATGTAGTATTTTTTGTTAAAAAATGAAGAAAGAATGATATTTTTTAAAAATTTTCTTCTTTTATAAATATGTCTTCCATAATAATAATATTTTGCCCATATATAGCTAAAAATAAATTCTGTACAGTGCCTGAACTAGGATTTTTGTAATATATGATTTATAAGGGGATTTATTCATATTTTATTTTATCAGAGTAGAGAAATTTGAACGAAAAACACATGTTATTGTTTCCATTGCTCGTAACTTCGATTTAAATGGGAGTTTTTTTAAAAAAAATTTAAATTTAACCTTTTTTAATAAAAGTCCACAACTAGGCCTTTAAAATTATTTGGACATTTTTTTAAAAAAAGGGGTGTTTTCAAAATGTCATTATTTTTTTATTTGTTGTCAAAAAATTATATTTAAATAATTTTTTCTTGGAATATTTTCTTAAGACAATTTTATATGTATATTATAATTCAACTGACATTAAATATTGGAAAAATTATTCATTTATACGCTTTTTTCTTTCAAAATCACGGTCACAAGTCACCTAAAGCACATTATATAAACGATTTCAGCACATTTTTATGAATGGTATTTACTTTCTCCTAAAACACGTTTAACTTTGTTATTTATTGATATATTCTGTTGAACAGTTTTGAATTTTTGTTTCGTTTTGTTTTTATTTTATCTTAAATGGCAATTCAAAATTAAACTTATATTTTCTAAAATTTCTTGCATACTATTATTTATACTTTCATACGCTTAAATATACTATTATAAATACTTTTATAAGTATATATACTTATATATAATTTATTATTTCCTCCGCATGAATTAAAACTCCTTTTTACGTATGAAATTTTGTGTTCGAATTCTTTAATATATGACTGCTTGCTTGTTTCGTTTGTTTGTGAAATTTTGTTTTGTTAATTATAGACTGATATCGATAGCCTACGGGCAGATCGGTATGATGCAGGCTGCAGCCGGCTTTTTCACTTATTTTGTTATAATGGCCGAAAATGGGTTCTGGCCCAGCACTTTATTTGGTATTCGAAAGTCTTGGGATTCCAAAGCTGTAAATGACTTACCGGATACTTATGGTCAAGAATGGGTGCGTATAACTATTTTTATGAAATAGAATTTTGGAAATAAATTTATACGTTTTTATTAATTTATCAAAGATCAGAAAGGAAGTAAAAAAAAATTAATCAAGGGGAATCAATTATACTTATTACTATTTAATAGATTTTTTATGAGGATTAAATATCTAAAGAAAGTTTGATTAAAATAAATTAGGAAAATATACAAGCATTCAAAAGAAAGAAATTTTCAATTAGATTATTCCAAAACTGTCTATAATTTTTTGAGCTGTACTATTTTCCTTCTTTTAGAAAGGATTATTTTATAAGTCTCTTTAAATATTCACGGATAATTTTCTCCATAATTGTTGTATTAATTTTTTACGAAACAATAAGTTCAATGGAAAATAGCAATAAAAAAAAAGAATAAGTAGTCGCGAATTAAATTGCCGTGTAAGCCCAACTTAAAAAATTCCATTTATTTTCTTAGAATTTTTCTCTGGCACTGCCAAACTAAAACAACAAAATATACTTAATTTTCCATGATTACCTAGAAGGATAAGGTCAAAGTAAACTTTTTACTGTGCATGTGAAATTAAATTGTGATTAGCTTCAAATATTTTTTTTCGAAATGCTCTTGAGTAAAATGTGTATATTTAATTTTAAACATCGAGTTGGTTTTATCTCTTAGTTAATGAGGAACAAACCTAAACTATTAAAAAAAATTATCACTAATTACAGTTCCACTTCATAATTAGGTAAAAGTTGCACTGGGGCATACATATTAGACGAGAAATAATCTTCATTAATTTAAAAATGCGTAATACGTAAAATATTTCAGAACTTTTATGTAAAATTTACGACATGCTTTTAAATAATTACGTGATAGATGAAATATAAATGTAGATATTTAGTATTACTAGTGTGATAAAAAAACTTAAAATTATTCACTCAAAGATAAAATAATAAGAATTCTGATTTTTTTTGACGCTGAAATAGTGTATTAAATTAATTTTGATTTATGTAATACGGTTCACAATCCTGTAATTGAAGTTAAGCATTTTTGAAACGTACATTATGTAATAAAAGTACGTAATATCTAATTATCAAGCCCAAAACACATCAAAGAGTTCCCTTTTTGATTATTTTGTGCTATTTACAAACGCTGCTGTTTAAAATTATTTGGAAGATTGTAGGAACAAGTAGTATAAAAAATTTTTAAGTCAATTCCTACTTAGATCAACAAAATTTTTTTTTTTTATTTTAGCTACTTTTTATTAAATAGTTACAATAAATATAAATATGTATATACATATGACAGAATCACAACATTAAGTGGCAATGTTTTATTAATTATCATTAAAGTATCGCATTGTCATCCAAAACAATTGCGTATATAAATTTCATTTCAACTGAATACTTTAACACGCGAGAAAAAACTTTTCAAGTTTTGACACAAGTCGCCAAAAAGGATACCAACGTGGTTGTATTTGTAATTCTTTAAATAATTAGTTTTAATCAATTAATTTTTATTAATTATTATTATATTATTGTATTGTCATCCCAAAATAAATTTCAGTTCAAATGAACACTTAAACCACTGAGAAAAAACCTTTTCAAAGTTTTTGAACTAAAGTAACTATAAAGGGTCGCTAAGTGCCAAAATTATGCCAACGTGGTTGTGTTTGAAATTCTTTAAATAATTAGTTTTAATCAATTAATTTTTATTAATTATTTTTATATTATTGTATTGTCATCCAAAATAAAACCTGTATATAAAATTTCAGCTCAATTAACGATTGAAAATTCCACCCAGATAAATAAATATATAAATAAATATATAGAGATTGTGAACTAATAGTAGGAACTGAATACAAGAATAAACGAAACAAAGAGCCTGAAATTGAGCATCATGATTTAACGATGTTACTTCATGATTGTGTGCACATAAAATCTTTAATCAGTGTCGTAACGGGACAATGGGAGGGCTATTGGGAATACTGCAAGAAAAGAGACCGTGAATTCACCTTTGAAGTCCTGGTTGTTAAGTGTATCAATGATCTAGTGCAGGGATGGCAAACCAGTGGCACGCGTGCCATCAAGGTCACGCGACACAATATTTTGGGCACGCGAGTGATCAAAATGGTTTGCATTTTGTTTAAAATAACAAAGTTTACTATGAAGTATACAAACAAACGCGAGTGATTGTGAGCACCCTCGTTTGTTATTGTCTCTGCCTTTGTTACGTAGTGGACTACAGTTGTTTATGATGCAAAATTTATATACGCATAGCATAGTCAATTTCGATTGACACAACTATATTTTAAAGTTTACTTGTGTTATATTTACGATTTTTAACTTATTTAATATGGTTAGTTCTGCAAAAGAACAAAAAGTGCAAAATAGTAAGTGTACCAGAGATTATGTACTAGAGAATTTCAAACATGGTGAATCTAGAAAATGGATTAAGTAAAGGTGACAAAGCGGTGTGTGTTTTATGTTTTGGAATAGTGCTATGCAGAACCATCGTCTGTAAAACGGCATTTTAAAACTAATCACAAATCCTCTTGACAAAAAAGTGAACCGCACCAAAAATAATGAACCATTTGGCAGATGACTCCAATTCAGCATGCATTCTACTAAAAGTAGCACCTTACAAACTTAATATAAGTTATTTGTCATCCAATCTGCAACAACAGAAGTCACACTAATGTTACTTTAATTTGAATTACACGTATAACTAAAATATTTACAACTATACAGTACAAAAAGATTTTTTTCGTAGTATATAAAGCGTTTTGAGTTGTTAGCATTCAGTTTTATTATTTTCCCAATAATCACGTCTAAATTATTTGACGGCACGTCTATACCTCATTAAAAACTTCTTAAGAAAAAATGGCACGTTGATCCATAAAGGTTTGCCACCCTGATCTAGCGTATATTTCAACTATCGCAAATGTGTTGATTATGGCTCAGCAAAATCGACTTGTTTTTAAAAGATCTAATCTTTGGAATGTTGTTGGAATTATAGACAGAAGTGTGTAGTGTCGTAAATATCACACAGTGCGTAATTTCTAAACCCTGCAAATGCACCAAACCAATAGAAGCATTCATAGACAAGCTGTAACAGGTTGACCGTGAGTAAAACTAAACCAGACCGATTTCTGTTCGAAACTTCGCGAAGAAACTGGACGATATTCCGACAATTAACATATTTTATTTCTGAAATTTTTAATCACATCTAAATTAAATAATAATTCACATCTTTTACTTAATGTTGATGACTTGTTTTAAGACTTGTTTTCTTATCGAAATTCATTTCCTAATTTGAAAAGTCCATAAAGGAAAATTACAAAATGTGTTGTTTTTATAAAGCTGAAAAAATTTTAATTAAAAAATAATCCACGTTTTCCATTTTACACACGTAATAGTTTTTAACAACGATTTTTTACCTGAAAAAAAAACACTAAACAATGTAATAAAATATTATACTTCAAAGTTAGTTTGGTAAATAATATTCATGCTCCTTAAATGATTTCATTATTGCAAGAGTCGCCCATCCGGTATAGTGGTTAGCGACGCTGACTGCTGTGCGCAGGGCCTGGGTTCGAATCCTGGAGAAGACATGGATGTTTGTAAATGTATAGTGCCTTCGCGGCATGGGGGTACTCTAACCAGTCGTCGAGCCGCAATTTCTCTCATGAGGTTGGTGGCAGGGGATGAGAGGTGAGAGGACCCTGACTCTCCACAGGTGTTCTCCCTCAAAATTTGGGTAAACCGAGCTAAATCGCGTACTGTCACCTGTATGGTGTGCTCAAGGCTACGGCCAACGACAGGCGTACATTTAGCCCCTTGCCCTAATGAATTTCGTGGGCCTCGATCTGACTAGGTGGCATTAGCAACAACAAGAAATTCTCATATCGAATTATCAAAGAGTTTATCGTTATATATAAATATTGGAAATACACACATTTAAAAAAGTAAATTACAAATAAAAGTAGTTTAAAATATTCAGGTAAATATTTCACTTAAAATACGACAAGTAAACATTCCTTACAGCGTATGACATTTTTAATATTTAATAAAAGCATGTATTTATTATTAAATTATTTGGTACATTTTTTTATTATGTCTTTGTAATGATAGTAATTTCAAAGCAGCGTCTAGAGAAAAGCATAAATAAATAATGAGTATTTGTTGCTATTTTTGTTTGGAACTTTCAAACATTTTAAGCATCGAGTTTTTTTAATAAAACAAAGAATTCTAAGATATCTCGGGGACTAAATACAGAGCAACATGTTATTTAGGGTAATTTATCTTATGAAATTCGAAAAATGACGAATTAATTAAAGACTTATTTTAATCTAGTGGGAAAATTATTATATTTAAAATAGCATCATTTGTGAATAAACACCGATTAAATGACTGATGCTATGGTTAATTTTTGCCACATAAGAGTTAAGGCATTTTTTCCTGAAGTTTGGAGCTGGTTAGACATTTTTTTATGCTGTTAAAAATGCTGTTTATTATTTATGAGTAAATAAATTCAGAATCCTAAATTTTTTTTTCTGGTTCATTTTTTCCAAAAAACATTATTGATGATAAAATACGATTCCATAACTAATTTTTCCTTTTTAACTATTACATTTAATTTTATTTAAATTCCTGACAATAAACTAAAAAACACATTTATTATGAAATACTTAGAGACTTGTAGAAAGAAAATAAACTTCTGAAAGCTTGCTATCAAAACAAAACTCTTGTTATAATATATATTATAATTATATCGATATAAAGCACATGTTTTTAGTTAATACATTAAAAAGAAATATTATGAAGTATATTTTTTACTATCCGTTAAAGACGAGCAAGGGTAATAAATTTTTATTACAGTTTCCATAATTCATAATGACATTATTTAGTTAATAGCAATATAGCAACAAAAACATACAGTATATCGATTGGATTCAGAAAGCCTTTTTTTTTGTACTGATGAGTTGTTTTATTAAGGAAGGAAAATATAACATTCTTTTTTAGACAAAAATAATAAATATATCCTTTTAAAACAAATACAAAATTTCTGTTTTTATAATCCAATAAAAAGCAGCAATTTATTAAACCTGTCAATCCAAATTATGTGTAGTAGATTTTAGTATTTAAATTACATATATCATGAGGAGCATACGAAATCACGTGCAATCATCTGAGCCTACAAAAACGGTTTGGGGATTAAGGTATCCGGCTACGTTCGGAATCGCGATTTTTCAAGAGCGTACAAACGAATATTTTTAAATATTTAGTGTCACTTAGATTAGAATACATGTATAAAATTGCTTAAAAAATATTATTACAATAAAAATTTTTTTACATGCAATATTTAGGGCAGATGAAGGTTCGAAAGAACTAAGTGTTGCCACCCCATCAAACTACAAACTCTACAAAACTGACTAAAATAAGAACTGCACTATTCATAAATATGTTTAAGCAGAAGTATAAGGGAATGTTACTTTCTGTAGTGAATATTGTCCAGCAATTGTTATAATTATCCAAATGCCTTAGAACTGGATAATCATTAACAAGTTTCTCAATAGCATATTTCTTTGTATATTATCTATATATTCTTCCTCTTTCTTTCTTTCTCTTTATTACAAAAATATATTTCTTTGTATATTACCTAAATATGTTTGTGGTAAGGTATCCGACTATGTTCGGAACCGCGATTTTAAAAAAGCGCATAAATGGATAATTTTCATGATATTTAGTGTCACTTAGATTAGAATACATGTATAAAATTGTTTTAAGGACATTTTGACAAAAACAATTATTTAAATGCAATATTTCGGCAAAAAATGAACTTAGAATAACCTTTTTTCAAAATGTTCTCCTTTTGTGAAAAAAATGCTTCTCTTATAATAATATTTTGCCTGTATATAGCTCAGATCTCTGTACAGAGGTTCAACTACGATTTTTGAAAAATTCATATTATTTTCAGAGTTACAACCCATTGAAATAATTGTCGGCGTTTTTTTCTTAAAGTTTCTTTCCTCTGATGTCGTAAAAAATGGATAAATCAGCTTCTAAGTTATATGTTTCAAAAATTCTAGTTGAGCCTCTGTACAGAGGTCTGAGCTATATACAGGCAAAATATTTTTATAATAGAAGCATTTTTCACAAAAAGAGAATATTTTGTAAATGGGTCATTCTATGTTCATTTTTTGCCAAAATATTGTACTTAAATAATTGTTTATTGTAATACTATTCTTAAAACAATTTTATATACATTTTCTAATCTAAGTGACACTAAATATCATAAATGTTATCCATTTATACTCTTTTGCAAAATCACGGTTTCTAACGTAGTCGGATACTTTAACTGAAACTTTTACGAATGAAGCCAATAAATTTGTTGTATTCCTTACTATTTAATGGGATCCTCTACTTTATAAATATACCCCAACCTCATTTAAATTTATCTACTTATGATATTGTAAATATACATAGAAAAATGTATTTTCTTTTCTCATTTTGGAGAACATTATTGTTCCAAATTCGATTGTTAGCAAAGAAACAAGCCAATACAATCAGAAAACAATGAATAAAAAATTGCTTTCAAGCACTCCAATTTTCTTCGATAACATCCCCTTTCGTTTTATCAGCTGTGAATATCGAGAAAGATTTTCATCTTCCCAAACCCTAGAATCAACAAAACAAGTAGCAACTTCTCCGTCGATTCTTTCCAAAAATAGCTCCCATCCTTTCAATGGAAAATGGAATCAAAGAGCAGAGTGGGGATAGATTTATGGATTGAATCCTGCCTCCGCACACTTCACGTCCACCGAAACCAAATTTGAGAGGGAAAATACTTCTCAACAAGCACGCCTCCGCATCCCGATGACAAAAACATGGATATAAAAAAGGTATGGATTTTTTGATTTGAAATAAAAGCGTTTTGTTGCGTTAATTTTAAATTTCCGTTGGGGATTAAAAAACTTTTGAGGGTTTAGTTGGTGTTTTATGGCGAAAAGCCAGTTTTGGCTATTGCGCCAAACATTCTGGTCTGTGGTCTGGGCGGGAAAAAAAAGAAAAAATGGATGACAAATGGGGGTCAAAAAAAGAGGATCACTGGGGTACCCTGGGTCGGAACCCGTTTTTTCCAAAAAAGTAACCCCGGGAAAGGAAAAATCACTAGGGTGCCCCCGGGATTTGACACCCTTAAACCTAAAGAAGGTTAGCCCCTGAGGGAGGACCTTTACGGGGCCAAAAGGAAAAGATTTGATTGTATTTGCGTTGATAAACTTTAGAAAAAAAATATTGTTTACAATACTGGATAGCGATGCAAATGTATATTAGTATATTTCACTAAAATATTTTTTTAAAAAAATGAAGGCTATTGGAAGGTTTTCGATTTGGTTACGAATACAGTAAAATACATGCATCGCGAAGATGCTTAAGACGAAGTATCTGTTAACACGAAATAATACAACGCTCCCGACAAACTGCTATGCATTTCCATGCTTTTTTTCCCTTAATACAAACGAAAATCTTTTTAAAAACCCAAAAATTTTTCCTTCCCAAAGAAACAAAACAGGAAAATACCGGGGGTTTTTAAGGGGAAATAAAAAAAGCGAGGTAGTTTCCCATTTTTTAAAATTTAAAAAATACCCTTGGAATACCCCCGGGGAAACCCCGACCCAAATTTTTTTTTATCGAGCTTTTTTGACATTTCACTCCAATAAACGGTTTTTTGAAAACATCGAATCCCCGAATCGGCCATTGGAATTCGGGGATTAAATCGCAATGTGTTTAAAACCCGTGGGTTTTGGTTTCACTTTTTTTTTAAAGGAAAAATTTTTTTTAAAAGGCACAGGGGGAGCAAACTGCTTTTCCCTTAAAATAAAAGGAGCTTCTAAGGCTGTTGACTAAAACGGAAGACGAAAAAAGGGGGAAACTCTAAAAGATTTTTTGGGATTGCTAACTCTACAAGGTTTTTTTTTTCGGGGTCCTTTAAAAAAGAAAAATATTTTTTTTCCCCCTCCCCCAGTTTTTTTGTTAAACGATTTTTCATAAAATGCTTTCAAGGTATTTTTAAAAAAAAAAAAGCCCATTTTTTAATAGAAACACAAAAAAAGTTATCATTTCAAACAACAAAGGAATTTATTTAAATTGGTATTTTTGAAATTTGTATTTAAAGAATTAGTATTTTTTTTTTTTTTACAAAGTTAATTTCGATTTTTGTGGTCCCCCAAACTGAATTCTCTTTTTTAGTCCAAAAAAGCTCCTTGGGAAAATTAAATGTTGCAAAAAAGCAAATTTTTAAAAAATTTTTATTTTTTTTTTCTAATAGAACTATAAAATTTTGAGTTTTTTTTTGCCTTTAAAACATTTTTAAACTTTTTTTATTCTATTAATGGGCCCAAAATTTTGTCTTTATGAAATTTAAAATTTTTAAATTTTAAAGCTTAATCTGGAAAAAATTTTTCTATAAGGACCCTTTTTTTAAAACTTAGTTTTTTAAAAAGCAGTTTAACATCTTAATCAAACAAAACTTGTGAATATGTACCAAAAAAAAGTTGTATGAATAAGGATTCTTTAATGGGTTTTGATGGTGGTCGCGCGGAGGCTGATCCCTCTATCCTTTTATTATAATGATTTTTATTCTACTCGATTAAAATCGTTGTTTTTGTCGTTGTTTCTAATCCACCTGTCTGACGTAGTCAGATCGAACCCAAAATTCATGGTGGCGGGGGTAGAAGTGCCTGTTTTGGCCCGGCACCATACGGGTGACTACGAATCAGCTCTGTGAAGTTCCCTCGGGGAAGATGTTGCGACCCCCTTACCCCCTCCACAATTTAGGCAGGGAACTGAAGGGGAAAAAATACCCCCGTCCCTGCACTCTGATTAGCTCACAAGCTTTCAGACCCACTGATTTAACGAGCACATACTCCCGGGGTACTCGGAGGGGTTTTGGGCGTGGGCATCAGACCCAACCTTCCGGGCTGAGTCCGATGCTCTAACCACTAGGCTACCACGGCCCATTAAAATTGTAATTCCCGTGAATAATTTAATTAAAGAAAGAATACTTACCTACTTTTGGACTTTTTTTCTTTGATAATTTGAAAAAATCAATCCCCAAAAAAAAAGTTTCAAATGTCGTATTTAATAAAAAACCCCCTAAGGGGGGTCACCTTGTTTAGGTAGTGCGGGTTCAATCCCCCGTTCCCCGTTATCTTTCCTTTTTTAAAGGGGGTTTTTTTCTTTAGTAAAACTGGCTTCATGTCCGGGGACCTAGTGATCTTTTCTATTTTCGTCCTTCTTTTTAATTCAGTTTATCCTTTTCCTTTTTTTTCTCGTCTAAAACACGTTTTTTTACGCCCAGATCACGAAAGTTATAAAATGAACATAGTTAAAAATATGATTAGTTTTTTCTATGAAAAAACTTACTATTTTAAAAGCATTTTTTGGGTTTTTACATTTTGTATTGCGTTAATTTATTTCTTTTCTTAGATTTATTAAATATTTTGATTTTTTTTTGCTTTATTTGTTTTCGTCACTTTGGTTTCCCCAACCCCCATTTGACGTGTCCGAGCCCCTGGGGGAAAATGGTTTGGAGATCCTTTGCGTGCCTTTGCCCACATTCCCCGGTTTGGAGGAGATTGGTGGCCTGGGGATACCTCCGTTTCCCCCCACGCTTCGCTTTGACGAGGGCGAAGTGACCCAGCTCTTGTCAATCGGCAGGTGTACCTCTTTTCGGTGCCCCCGGAGACATTGCTGGGGTTTGCTGCAGATGGGGGTGGCGGGTTTGCCCGTTGGTCCCCCCCTGTGCAAAGCATTATTTTCGGATATACCCCAGGAAAGCGCCGTGCCTGGTTTTGCCAGATGAGGGACCTTCTCCCTTTTTGGACATCGTGGTGGGTGGAGGCCCCCAGGCAAATTGTTTTTTCCCCTTATGGATCAATTTCTTTTTGCCAGGGTAAAAGGGCCCTTTTTTATCCAAATTTCCACCATTGATCAGATAGCTAGTACCACGTTTTTTTTTTCTATCTTTCCCCATAAGGGAAAAGTCAAAGAAATCCTTTTTAATTTTCAAGCCCTCCCAAACTATAGGCGAGCCAAAAATTTTTTTAAAAATGCGATCCTGACTTCGGGAACAAAATGGGTTTTTCAAAATCCTATCTATCTAAAATATTTCGTTCCCTTTCAGTTACTTCTCACGATCTCAAAATCCCGTCGAGGTGTCAATTGAACCGACCGGGCCCCCCTGAAACAGAAAGCCTTGACGGTTCTCTGATCGGGGGGATAATTTGGAGAAAAATTACAAATTAAAAGACCAAAAAGTTATTCCTACGAAACACCTATTTTTTAACCCAAAGGCCCCAAACTTAGATACAATAAAAATGGTTTTAAGCTCAAAATACGTCCATATATTCCGAATTCCTCACTGTTTACAAATGCCAGGGGTTCGGAAATAAAGCTTCCCCCACGGTCTTTACGTGCTCTAGATGTGCAACCTTTCAACTCAAACGTTTCATGTTTATCGCTTTTTTTAAATTTCTTTCCTATCATGATTAATACGCATTATTTTACAGGTTCTTTTTGCGCGAGTTTTAACTTCCTTCAATAGGGGACGGGTTCCCATTCCATATTCTGCTCATTTTTCCATAAACCATTAAAAAATTATACAACACGCAATCAAAACCCTAAGTTGTTCCGGAAAATCGCCCCCTTTATAGAAAAAATTTCAGAATAAAAGTGGTCGCGCGGGAAAATTTAGTCAAAAGATTTAAGATCGTAAA
>BMAV01008575.1:0-68082 GCA_019973955.1 Trichonephila inaurata madagascariensis
CAACAGATAGAAAATTGTGCACTACAACTTTTTTTATTTCGATAAATATTTCCGAAATTTTTTCTTTTTCCGCAATCACTTTCATTTGTTTTCTAATATTAATTTTTTTCTTTCGATCTCAAACTATAGTTATTTAATTTTTATAAAAGTAACCCTCGCTTTTAAATGCTTTTTTATTCTTTCATTATAGCGAATCTCTTCATATTCTATTTATTATTTTAGCATTCATTTTTTTCACTCCCGTTTTAATTAAAAAATGTAAAAAAAAAAATTTTTGTCATTCCATTTCTTAATTTTTTTTGTTTTCCAAATGTAATTCTACGGACATTGGCCTTTTTCGTTGCTTAAATCTTTTTTTCTCCTTCCCAACTTTTTTTTAGTGCTAGACAGCTTTTTTTAAAAGAAACCTACTCGTCGCCAAAGGCTTTTTAAAGGGAAAATTTCCCAATATCCTTTCAGGAAATGTATATGTGGATACTCAAATTTACTTTTTCTACTAGTTACTGCAGTGCTTCTCAAACTTTTAATACTCTCGACCCAATATTCAATCATAATTTTCATTGCCCCCCCTTCCATGCAATAGCAATGTATTGAACTCAATAACACGATTCTTTGACGCCAAAGCTACAATACGACTTTAACCTTTTAAATGCGCCACCGTATGTAAACGTCTCACTCAGACAGTGCGTAAATTGTTCCTGACACATATGTACCTCTTTCCAAAATGCAATCTTTTCTGTTCACTGCTATCCAAAAAATAATTCCGAAGGCTTTAATGCTATAAAATGCCCACATAATGCTATAAACTTCGTAGTGTTTGCGAAAGATTTACTTATTTCAGAAGATTTGCTTATTTATTCCCTTACCCCTCCCCCTTCCAAACTTCACATATACGTGCATACATTCAAAACGGTGGCATTGGGGGAGCGAATCCCCAATTTTTAATCGGCAGTTAAGGGATTAATTATAAACCTAAAAAAATTATCAAGATAAGTGTTAATTTTGTAGTATTTTTTTTATATGAAAAACCCGTGGGGGCACTGGTAATTTTTTAAAATTTTTTCTTTAAATTAGTATAGTTAAAATAATTTTAAAAAACGTTGTGAGTATTGATACATTTATAAGTATATTATAAATATATTTATCAGTGTAAATGTTTTTTTTTTCTGTCTGAATGTATTTTGTTTGTTTACTTTCAAAAAATTAATAAATTTTTTACATATTATTTTGTGTTCGACTTCTTAATATGCTCGCGCCCCCTTCCTAGAGTTATTTCACCCCCCATGGAGCGAGCCTCTAGTTTGGAAAACCGGTTTACTGTCTTCTTTTTTTTTCAAGTAATTAAAAAATGCTTGATAAGTGTTATAGTTGAACTGGATTTAAAACTTTACTTCGGTAACAGAAAGGTCATATACCCCCAAATTTTTACTCGGCGATGTTGAATAGGGTGTGCGAGTCTTGGTTTTACTGAGGACACGCCGTGTAGAGGTGCTGATCCATGGTTAATCTGTCAAGGTTCAAAGTCCTCATGCTGGTGTGGAATCATATGTGGAATCATATTTACATTTTTTTCTCCAAACTGTTTATAGTTATTTCATATAAATTAGGTCTTGCCTTTTATTATATAGATTTGGATTTAAAATAATGTTATAATTTCAATTCCAGAGTATAATGCAGCTTCATATTCATTCATATTTGTTTTATGAACTGCTCTTATATATTAACGTGTTTGCAGAAATTAATGTCCATTACTTGGATGTTTCATATGGTTCATAATTTTTTATTCAACTTAAGACTTTCATAACATATATTTAACATACTTTATCTATTTTAAACAATTTTTTTTTTATTTAAGTAATTTTGTAATTTCTTTTTCATCTTATGGTGGCTTCACATTTTTATATTTATGATTATTTTAAGGATTGCAATAAATTATTTAAGTGTTTGTACATATATTTTATTTTTATTTATCATTTTTTCTTCTAAATTCTTTAAGCTTTTAATAATGAATTCTGATTGCCTAATGCAACAAATATTCACATTGAAAGGCATACTGTTAATTAAATCGAGAGAGGAAGTCAGTTATCGGACTGAATTTGTAAAGTTTTTGGAAGAGTACAATATTCCATCCATGCCTTAGAACTCAAAATTCCTGTGCTCAGCATCCTTCTTATAAAAATTATCAAAATAAGTATTAAATTTTGTGTATGACAAGCCGTTGGGAAAGTGATTAGTAATTATTAAACTTGTTCTGATAATTTAGAATTGATAAATTATCAAATACATTTATAAGTGTATAATATCAGTGTAAATGTATATTTTATTTTTCATTATGTCTGAAAGTATTTTATTTTGCTTCCTTTCAATAAAGATGTAATATTTTTAATCTTTTATTTTTGACTTCTGATGGCTACTGCCCCCCCAAGGGGGTTATCACGCTCCAGTGGGGTTTTTTTTTTGAAAAACTAATAAAAAAATTTGGGCCTTTGAAAAAAAAGGGGGGAAAACCAATGAAATTGCAACTTCAGTGGTCCTTCTTGCTTACTTACTTCCGTGCGGCATGACCATTTGGGTTAAAAAAAACTACGATAATTTTCTTTTAAAAAAACTTACTGATTTTCTCGTCTTAACACAAATTCCAAATTTCCTTTATTGTAGCAAAATAGTAGAAAAATTGAGCTAATGGTATAATATCAAGAAAATAGTTTGCAATTAAACTATTTGCTTTTAACAGCATGGTAATATTTGAAAAAAGTGCCCTGTATTTAAATCAGCAACTGTTATTAAGCAGGATTTTAGCATATTTCTATATGTTGTTAACTTAATTTCATGTTCCTTATAACCAAAAAATACTCCTTTTTTTTCAAATGGGAAAACATTTCAATTTGTTTATTAATTAGTTTTTCGTTGAAGTTATGGAGTTAGACCAACTCAAAGGATTTTTCTAATATTACCTTTTCGATTTCTGCAAGGTTAAGATTTTTCGTCGTATGGCATGCAATTTAACTTGACTTCTAAAAACCTGATGGCCTTCATGTAGTTTATTTTTAGATTAAATATATAAACATTGTATAACATACTTTGTACACATCGTACTATTCATTTATGACTCCATCTCCAATTATCTCTTTAGCTATTTATCACTTCTTTTATTTTTTCATTTGTTATAAAAACCAGAATTGTGTTTTTTTTAAATAAAATATGCTAAAACAGCCTTTTTAACAGCATGGTTTGTGTTCTGTTTTGCTTCGGTGTACTAGTGATTATAATAGTCAATATCAATGACAGCATATTTTTTAAATGTTAGTAAGCATTTTTATATTTCAATTATTCCTAATACAAATTCTTTTCTAATAGAAGACCGTCTTATTTATATTAACTATGATAATATCACAATATCTTGTGAAAGGCTTTATAATCCCTATGTTGGATATTAATTTTTTGGTTTATCTATTTTTGATTATTTGTCCCAGAGCCAAAACAAAAAACTTTTAAAATTGATTACTTTAATGTTACAATTTGTATTCATATTCGCATTTGTTCATTTCTTTATGTTTTTCGCAAGTTAATTTTCTCTTTTAAAATCAAATATGTATTTCTGTTAAGTCATTCTTTAGTTTGGATCCAAATTACAGTCCGTATAAAATATGAGCACTCAATTAAAAAAAATATTTTGTATGTTTAGATTGTCTATTTGTGTGTGCACCTGATTTGCCCCTACTTAAATATATGCTTTTTAAATGAATTTTATTGAACTATTACAAAAACCTTAACCTGTGCAAAGAATGAATTCTTCAAATAGCATAAAATAAAATATATTAAAAGTGTATACAAATATTTTAAATAGCAAACAATAAATAAATACACTGAAGTGCCACTGAATTAGGGATACTTACCTAGTAACGAGTTGGGACTCCTCTGGCCTTGATCAAGGCTGCCACGCGACGAGGCATAGATTTAACAAGTTTCTGGAAACGTTCCACAGGAATGATTTTCCAAATATTAGCTAAGGCTGTCCATAATTCAGCAAGCTTCATTGGTGTGTGTGATGGCCTTTCACGCCTTGTTCCAAAACATCCCATAGACGCTCAATAGGATTTAAGTTTCGGCTTCTAGATGGCCAATTTAAGACACAAAAGTCAAAGTAATGCATATCCATTGTGAAAGGTACAGCTGTCTTTCTGGAAAATTCGATTACGGTGAGGATAACAGAACAGCATAAACGGATGGAGCTGATCATCTAGCAACTCTACGTATCGAATTGCCTTGTACAGTTCCGACCTGGTATGCAGGATCCATGTCTTCATGAGCCTGACGCCGGATTCTCAGTCTTTCGTTGTCGATGAGTGTCGAGATTGAGATTCATCACTCCATGCTACTCGTTTCCAGTCCTCTACACTCCAGCCTCTGTGCTCTCTTGCCCAGTCAAGACGTGCAGTTCAGTAGCGAGGATTGAGCATTGATACTCAGTTGATTCCCCAAAAACCCCTACGGTTGGGGGGAAATTTCACAGTCCGTTTCGACTGCACGCCTCAGCATTTAACGGGTGGTAATTTGAGCTAATGTATGGCTTCGCTCGATACAATCGCCTGGCCTCCCAACCCTGCCCTCAAGGCTAATTGTCATTTGCAGTTTGTCTGATCACAGGTTTTTTTCCACCTCCCTTATTCTGCTATCCCTTGACACTGTCAACTTTAAAATCCACTTGACAATTTCCCAAATTAGGGGTCTGCTTGTGCACCCAAAATTTTTCGGGGAAAAGGTCTAAATCAAAGGAGCTTACCCATATTGGAATTCCAAAAACAATTTAAACAACCTCAGTAGCCCTTTTTTATGCAGTTACCCCGCGCCTTCACTTGCGCAAAAAATTATGCGCAGAGCTACACAACGCAAACCATTTTACTAATTCAGTGTCACTTCAGTGTATAAAGAAGCTTTTTAAAAAAAGCTAAATGCGGTTTAAAAAAAAATTTTTCAGTTTTTTTTAGTTTTAGAAATATAACATCGAATTTGGATTTTATGTTACTTCCCGCAAATTTATGTTCTTAAACCTGATTTGGTTTTATTTAGTACACATTAATCTGAAATTTATTTTAGTTGAGTCGGAAAACTAAGAGAATGATAAAAGGATTGCTTGTATTGTTTTTGTCTGGTTTTAAAGGAAAGCGTTAAAACTGCTTTAATTAGCGGTCTGCACTTAAAGTCTTTGCCATTCTGAGATGCTTCAAAAATGCACGCACATTTTTTTGCTTTCAGTCGGGTTCTCAAAACGGTTGAGCCTTTATTTTTAGAAAATTGGCTGGCGCTTTTGAGGGAATCTTGGAACGCAGAAAAAGCATATCTGGAATGGCGGAATTTTACGTGCAGACCGTTGAGTTAAAGATTTCATTCTAGTTAAAATTGTTAATGTTTAAAATTATTCATTTTATTGTAAAAAAAAAATTTTATTTTTAAATTTGAAAGAAAAAAAAAACTGCAAATGGGTTTTTTTTTCTTCCACAAGAACAAATGATTTAAATTTGCCTAGTAATGTAATCTTAGTATGATATAATTCACACCTGACAATGGATCTCATAAATTCAATCAGAGAAACTAAAAATATCATCTTAGAATTTCGACATTCACAAGAGAAATCAGTTGAAATTCAAGCCATAAATAGTGAATTTTTGGTTCGATTACGATTTCATTTTGGAGCATTCTTTTTGGGTAACAAAACTCATTATTTGTACGTATTATACTAAGATAATTTTACAACCTATTTTAAAAGACATCAAAAATTACTAACATACTCATAAAGTACCCTGTGTTTAATTTTTTGAATCTAAAGGATTTATTGGATAAAGGATGTCCGTTATTGATTTTTAAATATTTTTTTGCATAAAAACAAACTAACTATAACAGGAAGAAACCTGCTATGGGGATCACCGAACTAAATGAGATCTAAATTAAGTTTGCGAAATGTAAATCGAGTAGCAAAATATTCTTTATCAATTGAACAAAAGGGTTTCGTTACTGTTGAAAAAAGTATTATGAACCAGAATAGATTCGTGTATTTCTCGAATTCTTTGGAATAAGTGTTGGTGCTTTTTGTGTAAGTGTAGGTTATAAATTGTTTTCCCAAAATGCCCCAGTGATCCACAATGTTTAAGCTTTGATGCGGGCTACATGCATTCTTTTTTTGGTTGTGTCTAATTTGAAATCTAGAACTGAGTATTTCAATCACGCCCTCATTCCTGTTGGTTCTAGATTGGTCATAGAAGAAATTGTTGTTCTTCAGCAATGATCTGTGTCTTCTCTTGAGATAAAAATAAAACAAGATATTACGGAACTAAATATGAACAATAAAATCGTAGAATTCCGATGGATACTATCCTATGTAAATATACATGGAGAAGAAAAAGTAGAGAGAGATCTATTGGCAAAGAAAAGTAGAGAGTCATTTATTGAACGGAGTCTTGTTTCTATGGATTCCCCTAGAGCAGGGATGGCAAACCAGTGGCACGCGTGCCATTGCTAGCACGGGACACAATATTTTTGGCACGCCAGTGTTCAAAATGGCTTACATTTTATTCCAAAATTTAAAATTCACTATGAAGTATTACGAACAAACGCGAGTGATCGGTCGCGGGAGGCACACTCGTTTTTATTGTCTTGCCATAGTTACGTCGTAGACTCACAATTGTTTATGATCTAAAGTTTGTCTACGCATATATATATAGCATAGTTGACTTCCATGACACAGCTGTATTTTAAAGTTTATCTGTGTTATATTTACGATTTCTAGCTGTAATTAACATGTGTAGTTCAGCAAAAGGACAGAAAGTGCAGGATAGTAAGTGTAAGAGAGAATTTCAAATTTAGTGGACCACGAAACATGGTATTATATATATTAGTAAAGGCGACAAAGCGGTGTGTGTTTTATGTTCTGGAATAAAGGTATGCAAAACATAATTAATTGCTTAGAAACCGTTTGCTAGACGATTCAAATTCAGCATGTATTCTACAAAAAGTAACATCTTACAATCCTAATATAAGTTATTTGTCATCCAATCTGCAACAACAGAAGTCACACTAATATTACTTTAATTTGAGTTACACGTGTAACTGAAACATTTTTAACTATACAGTGCGAAAGATATTTTTTCTTACTAAATAGAGTTTTGTGTTGTTAGAGTATTTAGTTTTATTATTCTCTCAACAATCACAAGTCAATATTATTTGACTGCACGTCTATACCTCATTAAACACTTCTTTAGAAAAAATGGCACGTGGATCCATAAAGGTTCGCCACCCCTGACCTAGAGGATGCATACGAGCAAATATTATGTTACCATACAACATAGAATTACTAAATAAATTGCAAGGTACCGCAGAATATTAGGAATAATTAAAATGAGTTAAGTCGTAGGCTACGTAAGGAGATTCAGATTAAAAACAAGGCATGGCTGCTTAGACAAACAGCTCAACGAAATTGAAATGCCAGCAGCTTATATCCTACTTTTGAAACAGACATTAAATAAACAACACTTGCTCTTCTGGCCCAACCTTGATCCCAATTACAACATAAGAGAAGATTTCTTGCTGTACTAGATGGCCAAGATACTTATGTTCAGAACGCAAGATTGGTTTATCTCTAGAAATTGTGCTTTTGATTTTTTTTATTGTGCAAGTTTTAGGTATTTTTAGCCGTTGGTCGCTCGGCACATTTTAAATTACAGTGAGACTTCGACTTACGCGAACCTAGAGTTACGCGATTTTCAAATCTCATCTCAATCCATCTTTATTTATTTATTTTGTCTTTTTGAGGACCGGATTGCTCATCATTTTAAATCTGAAGTAGAGCGTTACTGTAAATATCAGCAGATTCCATTTAAAGGGATGGTAATAATTGAGTACACAGCAGGTCATCCCCCTGCAACTTTAACTAATTTTGAACCACGTATAAAAGTTTAATTTTTGCCATACAATACAATTATTTTGCTTTTAACTGATGGATTAGCCAGTCATCAAAACCTTCATAGTTTATTACACAAGACGATCATTAGTACATCTGTACGAAGCTGTAAGACAAAACAACGAGCTCCCTGTTAAAGACTTGGAAACAATTCAACATTTTAGATGCAGTGAGAATCATCGAACGATCTTAGAGAGACAAATCTACAAAACTGTGTCCTTTCACTTTGACGTCTGTATAAAAACTTTCTTTTTTTATCACCGAAACTCAGGCAGAGTCAGTGTCAGAGACTAATGAAATTCGTAATGTGGTTGAGGAAGTTGTCGATCTTGCCAGGTAAATACATTTAGAAGTTGATAGAGATGACGTTCAGGAACTGCTTCTGTGTGTGTGTGATTCCCACAATCAGGGGCTGAAATTAATGATCTCATTGAAGAATTTGAGTCTTAGATTTAGTTCAATCAGAAGATCGAACGATGGATGGGAATTTGGTGAAAGGCTTCGGTTTAGTTGAAAAAGGGTTACAAATTTTATGAAATATAGACTCTAACGAAGAGTGCATTTTTTCTACAAAACAAGGAATAAAAAACCTATTAGAATGCTATGAAGATATTTTTTAGAGAAAAAAATCTTTGAACTGGCAGACTATTTGTTAGATTTTATAAAACCTTCTACATCAAAATAAATTACAGTTTAAAAAATCTACTAAAACACGATTTCATGGTTAATCGAAATAAGAAGTAAAATTTAATTCTTAATATAAAAATAAAATGATTAACGAGAAAATTAATATTATTGTGGTCAAAGCGTGGGGTGCTAGATATCAATTGTTATAATTTCTTACTAGTTCCATTGTGAAATGCAGAGTTAGTGTAAAAATATAGTACAAAGCCCCCCACGCTTTTACCACAATGACATTAGTTTTCTCGTTAATCATTTTATGCTGATATTAAGAATTATTACTTATTTTTTTAGTTCGATTAACTATAAAAGAGTGTGTTTTAGTTTTTTAAAATATAAAAGAGAATTTAGAGAGAAAAACAGACTTTATGTCGATTTGAAGCAAATAGAACATTAATTATTTTTTCCCACAAGCTCGAGCTTTTTTTATTTTCATTTTCAGAAAAACTGGGCAATTGTTTATATTACGGTTAGAAATTGCAGATCTTTTCTTTGGCATTTTTTTTGTTTTATTTGTATTAACCATGAGCGTTTTCACTTTAGGGTTGTAAATTAATCTCTTTATTTGCCAGATTTAGAATTAGTCACCAAATCTGGAAGTGGATTTTGGAATTAGTCGCCAAATCTAGAAATGGGATATCTTTAATTCTGATGATAAAGATCAGGACAAAGGAACGAAATTATTAAGTTATTGTATTGGCATCGGTCCTTGATTACTGTGCAAAATTTCGAAATAATCTGACCTTTTAAAGTGGGTCAAATCAAGTTCGAAAATTCCATTGCATACAAATGAAGCTCATAAAAGCGTGTTAACAACTTCGGTATGCGGTTTTGATTTGTTTTACCTAAGATTTTATTTAACATTTTTTACCCCTAAATTATTACTTTCTTTCGACTCCAGCTCAACTAAAAGTAATTTATATATGTATTTATATTCGAAATATTGCCAAACTTACGCGAATTCGACTTACGTGGTTATTACCCGGTCCTACCTATCGCAAAAGTTCGAAGTATTACTGTAGTTAGTTTTTGGTGTGAGGTAGAACGGAATGGCGAATGTTGAAAATGGATTCATATCAGGTATTACCTTATGAAACAACAACAGCCATTGAGATAGAAAAGTTTGCTCTAATCTACTACAGTTTTCTCTTATTTCAAAAAAGTGATTTTAAAAAAATAAAAATAATCATTTAAATCCTGATTGCATCCAGACAACTGTAAAGTACCCACATAGTTTTTTTGGTTTGGTCACACATATCAGCAGATGTATCGGTCGCCTTCATATAATCGATGTGACACTGAATATCAGAAAATGCATTGATGCCATTCTAGAACCCAAACTTCTACATTCATCAGAGATCCATTAACCAACAATGCTTCATTTATTTTTCAGCAAGATTCTGCTCTTGATCCACAGTAAAGTAGTCGAAAGACACACACACACACAAGCATCGTTATAAGATCATTGAGTTGTTGCCCTGGCCAGGAAACAGTCCTGGCCTCAATCCTATCGCAAACTTGTGGCACCGTTTGAAAATTCTTGTCCAAATGAGGTACCCATGAAATAAAAAGGAATTTATGTAGGCTAAATTGTTTCCTGGCATCATTTAATTACAAAGGAAGATCTTAAAACTATTTTCAGCTCAGTGAAACATCGATGTGAAGTGTGTGTGTGTGATCTATGCTAATGAATTTGTACTTCACATAGAGAAAGTGTTCCAAAATTTACTTTATGAAAAGCTGAATGAATTAAGAGTGAAACAAGACATTTGAATCAGTTTTGATTGATAAATAACAAACACCTCTGGGTAGATCCAAAAATTTTATTTTTCTGTAATTCTAACATGCCGTGTTGAACTCGTTTCAAAGCCATTAAAGTTATTTTTTTAAAAAAATCAAAATCTAAAGATAATAATTTTCAAAATTTAATATAAAATCATAAGAGTCCAAGTCTGTGAGCTTCGGTCTGCCAGGCATTTCCAGAAATAATTGCTAGTTTCCAGCCTTTAGTATTATTTAAATGCACGAATGAGGACAGGATGTTGATGAACGCATTACTGATAGCTTGAGTTCTATTCGATGTTTGACTTTCGCAGTCTTCCAGCATTTCAGCGAATGACCAGGCTAGAGATGGAGCATTAATTTCATTAAGGACTCCTTCAGTGTAGAGGTAACGAGCTATCATGCTGCTGTAAACTCTGATCATAGTATTCAGTGGGAAGTTGGGAAAAAGAGCAACATGATTTGTAGCAATTTGAGAAGAGATATCTGGGCGAGTCATGCCCCATTTAATATGAGCGGCCAGAGCCATCCTATAAATATTTGGGAAATCTTAGAAAATACATGTAATGCTTGTTAAAAGAAAGGTAAAAATGGAACAAAAAATTTGAATGCATAAATTTGTTATTTAAAAATGTTTTTTTAAAAAAATTAAAACCAGTTGTGCAACTGATATGTAAATCTGTGGTAATAGATTTCTCTGATGATCAGTAATTGATTTCTAATTTCAGTGGAACTTATCATTAAAGGATTCAGTATATATAAAGGAATTCAATATTGAGTGTAATATTGAATATATAATATTAAGTGCAGCTGTATGTTAAAAAAATACCAACTTCCCTTTACTAAAGGGAAGTAAAATTATTCTTTCGTTTAAAAGAGATGTATCGACCCCAAATTCGAGAAAAGTGACAGGGTTTGTAGTGTTTTAAAACAGAAACGATATCTTTTTTCAATTTGTCTGGATTAATACGAATAAAAGTTGAAATTCCGTATTACTAAATTTATGGCACCTTAAAACTAAATTACAACTTAATTTGGGTATGTATGTAAAATCCCGTGGATAATAAATATTGGCGCACTTCAGTCAACATTCGCCAATTATTTCTTAGCCTAAAAATTATTCATTCACTTCAAGATTGGTATGTATGTGTGTTTTTCCTTACTAATCTGGCACTGCATAGCAGGCTGAATACATATCATTTTCCCTCATTGATAAAATTTTGGATTGAAAATAGATTGATTTCTAATTTTGACGAATAAAAAAAATGGCCAGAACTAAGCATACAGGGTAACCCTGATCAAATGTCATTTTCACTAATTCCACGAAAATCAAATTTTAAACAAATAAAAAAATAATAATTTACAAGAAGTAAAACAATCAAATTGTATTTAGACCAGCGAAAGCCTACTTCACAAATATTTTTATAAGAAATTGAATGAATTATGAGCAAAGTGGAATTTAGACTCATTTTTGATTGACAAATAACACACACCTCTAAGTAAATTTCAAAATTTTATTTTATTTCTTCAATTCAAATGGATAGACTCGATTCTAAGCCATTATGTTCTCTCACAAATTCAGAATCCAAAGATATTAATCGCCAACATATTATATAAAAATCATAGGAGACCAAGTCTACGAGCTTCGTTCTGCCAGGCGTTTCCAAAAATAGTTGCTAGCTTCCAGCCTTTAGTATCATTGAAACGCACGAATGAAGATAGGAAGTTAATGAACCCTTTACTGATAGCTTGAGATTGATAATCGGGTTGAAGGTTAGATATTTGACTCTCGCAGTCTTCCAGCATTTCAGCGAATGACCAAGCTAGAGATGGAGCATTAACTTCATTAAGTACTCCTTCAGTGCAGAGGTAACGAGCAACGATGCTGCTGTAGACTCTGATGATAGTGTTCAAGGGCAAGTTGGGAAAAAGTGCTATAGGTTCTGCAGCAATGTGAGCAGCGACATCTGGGTGTGTCATGCCCCATTTTACATGAAGGGCCAGAGCTACCCTATAAATAGTGAAACTAATATTTAATACGTGTCAAAAGTGGAGTGAAAATAGAACAAACTCTAAATGTATAAATTTGTTATTTTAAAATATTTTAAAACTTGTATATTAACTCTGTATTAATATATTTTTCTGATGATCAGTAATTTTTTGCCAATTTTGATGGCGTTTATCGTTAAGGTTCAGTAAATATTAAGAGTATTCAATATCAAATATGCAATATTACGTGTATTTCTGTGTCCAAAAAGATGTCAACTTTGCCTTTGCCACAAAAAAATAAAACTATTCTTTTTTTAAAAGGGAAAAATTCCCAATTTCAAATTTGAAAACAATTGGCATGGTTTGAAGTTTTTTACCAGGAAAAAGGAATCTTGTTCCCTTTTTGTCTGAATTCAAATGGATAGTAATTGAAATGTGACGTATTATTAAATTTACGACACCTTAAGAAAAGATTACAACTTTATTTTGAAAACATGTGTAAAATCCCATCGTTCATGAATATTTGCGCACTTCCAACCAAACTTACTCCTATTATATCTTAGACTACAAATCTCAATTCAACTCAAAATTGGTATGAATCGGTGTTTGTTATTCAGAATCCGACGCCACGCAACCTGCTTAATATATCTCCTCCCCGTATGGATGAAATTTCGCATAATTTGGTGACATTTTTTTTTTCCTTTTGAGAAAATACTCATTCAGATTTTACAGAAATTCCTATTTTCTTACTGCGAGGCTTTTGGGAGAAAAGGATAAACATTTTTTTCTCTCATCTCCTGTAAATTTGCATTATTTACAGTGGTTTATCTTGAACTGACACATTCAAATTTAGAGCTTTAATAAATCTTTACTCTTTACTTGAATCAGAGAACTAGGCTTCAAATTGGCGATGTTTTCTCCAACATGGTGATAAAAGTTGAAGCCAAACCGTTAATTAGATTTTAAATGAAGAAATTTCGTACATAAGATGAATGCAGATCTGAGTAAAAGGACATTGAAATTTTAAGACAAAATTTGGTGTTTATAAAATATTGCAACAAACAGAGAGCATTCTATTTAATAATAAGCAGTGGTTCTGAATACAATTTCACATTTCAAATTGATTACACTTGTCGCTTTAATAAGCTAAAGGTCATCCTGAACAATTTCCCCGATTTTCATTGCAGCAGAAAAATCAATATTTACAGCTCAAAAAATAAATAAAATCCAGTTTTCTTTATCAACCATTTTAATTAACTTTTAAAAGAAAACTTCCTCATTATGGGCTAATTTTATAACTTAACTTATCTTAAAATTATTTTAAAATTCAATTTTGCAATGGGTCTCTTGTTGGTTAAGGAGCTTCTCAAAATTTTTTACAGTAAAATATTTCTACTCGAAACCCTTCAAAGCGTTTTTTCAACAAATGTATCAACAATTGATAATGAAAGTTAGCTCTAATCTACTGTCGTTTTTATTTTATTTCACAAAAATAAGCAAAATATTAATAATGTTATACAAAAAGTTAACCGAACAAAGTGCATTAGACAGGTGAATACATACTTCCCATTCAGTAAATGTTCGAACAATTATTTTTGTAAGAAATCGAATGAATTATGAACTAAGTGGGAAATTATAGACTCAATTTTGATTGACAAATAACACACACCTCTAAATAGATTTCAAGATTTTATTTTCTTTCTTTAATTCCAATGTGACGAGATGGACTCGTTTCAAAGCCGTTTAAGTTTTCTCACAAATTCAAGATACAAAAAAGCTAATCTCCAAAATTTTATAGAAAAAAGTTACAAGAGACCAAGTCTACGAGCTTCCGTCTGCCAGCCATTTCCATAAAGAGTTGCCAGCTTCCAGCCTTTAATTTCATCGAAATGTACGAATAAAGATAAGAACTGGGCCAAGCCGTGGTTGATAGTTTGAGATCGATGATCAGGTCGTAGTCTCGATGTTTGTCTATTGCAGTCTTCCAGCTTTTCAGCGAAGGACAAGGCTAGAGATACAGCATTATTTTCATTAAGAACTCCTTCAGTGCAGAGGTAACGAGCAACGATGCTGCTGTAGACTCTGACCATAGTGTCCAAAGGCAAGTTGGGGAAAAGGGCAATAGGTTCTGCAGCAATGTGAGCAGCGACATCTGGGTGACTCATGCCCCATTTAATATGATAGGACAGAGCTATCCTATAAATATTCCGAAAATCTTAGAAACAATCTAAAAGGCGAGTCAAAGGTAGAATGAAAATAAAACATTGAATGTATGAATTTGTCATCCAACAATGATTAAAAAGATAAAACTAGTGATGTAACTACAAAGTAAAACTCTGATGTGATCTTGGTTAATTGCCAATTTAGGTGGCGTTTATCGTTAAATTCTTTGATAATTATTAAGAATTGTGATGTTTTCCTTTTCTTCAAAAAACCTTTTCCCAGTATTAAAAATAGTGTCGATGTTTAATTTGCCAAGTGAAAAATTTGTCTTTCTTTTAAAAAAGGGTTTTTCTCACCTACCTTTCAACCCAAAATATTAAAAAATTGTCATGATATGAAACATTGCAACAGAGAAAATAAATCTTGTAACTTCTTTTGATGTATATTGTAATCCTATTTAAAATGTACTATTAATAAATTCATGACCACTTAAATATTAATTTCAAATTAACTTTGAGTATATGTTTAAAATCATGTTGACAATGAAAATTGCTGCAATTGCACTAATTATTTCATAGCAATTTCTTCATTCGGCTGAAAATTTAAAAGAATGGGTAGTTTCCATCTAGAATCGAACGTCACATATACTTGTTAAATCGCTTTCCCGCGCGTATGAGTGCAATTTTACATAATTTGGTGACACTTTTCGGGCATGGAGAAAATGATCAACAGGATTTCACACATGCTCCAATTTTTCTATAGCAGGGTTCTTAGGGGAGGGAATAATTTTTTTCTTCTGATCTCTGGTAAATTTCTGTGATTTAAATTGTTTGTTCTTAATGTGACTCTTAAATTTGGACCTTTCATTGAGATACTGCAGCGATATCTACATAAAGTCAGTAACGGTCTCTGAACAGAGGTGATCACTTTGTCTAGTGGTCACGTTATTCGACTTTGGATAAATAGGTCGCAAGTTCTGTCCTTCGCGGATACGTGCCACCACAATACTACATCGTTTTTGAATATGTTAACTAGGTTTCAAGTTGGCGATGTTTTTCCCAACTTGGTGAGTAAATTTGAATCCAAAATTATTTACTAACTAAATGCAATTGTAAATTTCTTTGTATGAGAAAAAAACGAGACATAGATGGAAACACACAAGGAAATATTAAGAAAAATTTAGAGTTTTAAAAATTATTAGAACGATGAATGAGAACATTAAGTTCAATAATCATTGAACGAAGCAGTTTTTGTGAATACTACTTTATATCGCAAATTGATTAAATTGCTCATCCTAATTTTCAAAGAAGCCATCCTTAAAAATTTCGCCACTCCTTCTCCTAGGTGAATAAAATGAAAATCAGCAGCTCATATAAGAACTAAATTCCTGTAGTAATGGAATAAACAATTTCCTTTATTAACAATATTAATTAACTTCGTGATTAAGTGGCAAATTATTTTAATAAATTTTACCTTATGCTGTCTTAAAATTATTTGAAATTTCAATTTTCCAATGGGTCCCCTGCTTATTAGGGAACATCTCCAACTTTTTTGACGTTAAAATATTTCTACTCATAACTCTTCAAAGCATTTTTTCACCAAACTATACAGAGTATTTTTAAAGTTCTAAAAATATAAAAGTCACAAAAAAAGTATTATGAAATGTATAAATAATTAAGTACAGTTACAAAAATTTTTTTATAGGCAACGTAACAAAAATACCTTACATAAGTCAGTAACAGTCTCTGAATATAGGTGATTACTTTTGTCTAGTGGTCACGTTATTCGACTTTGGATAAATAGGTCGCGGGTTCTGTCCTTCGGATAAGCGCCACCACAAGAATACATCGTTTCTTGAATATGTTCTTGTGAATGTGTAACAAAAATTAGTATACATTTTAATTCAGCTTGTTTTAAAACCTAAAATTTTTTTATTCGTGTAATTCTCTACAATACTTGAATAAATCTACTATTTATAAATTACAATCGTAAGAATCACTACAACTTCAAGCGTTGCACAGTAGCTTAGAAATTTTTACATGTATATTAGAACATAGTTTATTGAGAATATTTTTAATCTCATTTTACTACAAATTCGATTTCAATAACGGAGAAATTCTGTTTTAGAAGTAAATTAATGTTTCTTCTAACATAACTTATTTCATGTTGAGTCATTGGTGTTCATATTAATAAAAGATTAAGAAATTTTTTAAAAATGAAAATCTTTTTGAGGACTGCATTTGTACAATATATGCAAAGAACAATAACTGTCACAAAAGGTTGCATAATCTATCTTTATAAGATATTAATAAATATAATTTTCACACATCTTTACCAAAATGTCTTACCGGTAAAGTTTTTCAGAATATTCCAGTCCTGAAACCTTACAGAAGTCCAGAAGTCGAGTCAATGTCTCGGAAGCATGTACTCTCTGAGTAAATGCGTCGATAAAGATGGTTTCAGCTAGTGGAACCCGGCTGTCCCTTGGCCCTGAGTGAAAAAAAGTAAAAGTCGAAAGGATATTCAACCTTCAAAATAAATAAACTATTTACAAATATTCCATGGGTTGCAGTTTTTAACGAAAATTTAAAATATGATATTCTCTCATGTCTACTTATATGTATGCATTTAATACAGAATGATCAAAGATAAATTTCACCCAAAACCATCATACATAGCTCCTTCTGTCTCTATGATTACCGCTAGATATGTTGACCGCCATGGTACAGACACAGATCGATCAGATAAATCACATTCAGTGTGACTTACTGTATACTCGTTCCGCAGGATGTTGGTGTAAAAGTTAGATTTAATTGGTTGAAATACAGCATAAGCCCTAGGATTGTTCTTGATGGGTTGAAGCGAGTGAACTATATTTTCTTTTGGCTAAAGAATAACTGTGTGATCCACCCACGCGCGTTCCACGCTTCTCTCCGACATATTTCTTCTACTTGGTCTACGCCAATCAGATGCTGTGTGCAGTGGTGAGCGTGCCATTTTTCGAAATCGTTTGTTCAATAAATGTGCTGTCCAGAAGAGACTGCATAGAAATAATTTAACAAAAAGAGCAACTGTTCTCACAGATAAAGCTCCTTCTTCAGGTTACCACACAAATAAAATAATCCAAATTAGATAGATTAGCAGACCTGGAAGGCAAGGAATATCAGAGACAAACATATCTGGTGGAAAAACAGAATGCGTTCTCCCAAAAGAGCTACATTGGACAAAAACTGAACGACCTCCACAGGATGCCTTAACCCATGGCGAAAGAAATACCATTAATACCATATTGATTCAACTAGAAGATGTTTCATCTTCACCACTTCACAATAAATTGATGTTCATAGTTAAATGCAGTTTGTTAAATTACTATAAAAGAATGAGACGAGTGTTCAAGGTATCTGTGTTCTGGAATCCTGAATGTCTTAGAAACTAAGTTGAAAGAGAGAGTTTATAATGACCCCTACACATTCGAAAACTTTTATTTGCTACTCTATTTAGAAATAACGGGAGATGGAAAAAGATGAACGTAACAGTTTCAAGAATGTTATGCACAAGATTGTTTTTGGCAGGGAGATTTAGCAGATACTGTCTAGAAAGCCATTGTACAACGTATATGTTGGCTGTGTATAAAGTTCAAAGATTCAAGATGAGCTTAGAAAATCATTTCCTAGACTTCCAAATTAATTATTACCCTGAAGACGCAGAAATCTACATGGAAGAATGGGGTGAAAGCTTTTATCAGGATTTATGTGATATGAGATGCGGCCAAGGAAAACGGGTCATCATTATGCTAGATAAATACTATTGAATTCTCAAGAGCTAGAAACGTTGTTATTAAGTGAAACTGAGTTCCAAGAAACATCTAAGAAAAAAGAAAGGTTTTTACCAAGTAAAACGGGAGCATAAAATTAGGAAAAACGTTTATTTAATTAAAACAAATAATATGTTTGCTTTATAGTACTAAATTCTAATTTGATTTTTTTTTTCTTTAATTAGTGTATTTCTTCATCCAGTAAAATTTATATCATAAAATTCAGCAAAAATTTTCGTATATAAGAGTAGAAAAAAAAAAATCCCTTACCTGTGTACTATAAGTATATTGACATAATTTGAAATTTCTTTAAGGTATCCGACTACGTTCGGAAAAGTGATTTTAAAAATGCGCATAAATGGATTATTTTCAGGATATTCAGTGTCACTTAGATTAGAATACATGTATAAAATTGTCTTAAAGACATTTTAGCAAAAAAAAATTATTTAAATACAATATTTCGGCAAAAAATTCACTTATAATAACCTTTTTCAAAATGTTCTCCTTTTGTGAAAAATGCTGCTATTATAATAATATTTTGCCTGTATAACTCAAACCTCTGCAGAGGCCAACTATGACTCAACTAATTACATTTTTTTTCAGAGTTACAACCATTTGAAATAATTATCGGCGTTTTTCTTAAAATTTCTCCCCTCTGATCCCGTAAAACATGGATAAACCCACTTCTAAGTTATATACAGTGGTACCTCGACATACAGAGTGCCCAACATACGAGTTTTTTCGAGTACGAGCCGACGAGCAAGTGATTTTTGCTTTTAGTTACGAGCGAAATTCGAGATACGAGTCCGATAGTATAAATTGAGATAAAGGAGATCTTAGGAATGTGAGAGAGTTTCACAGTTCGTGGAAAAAAACTTACCGAAAATGTTGCAACAGGTCGTGCATCTGCCCTTTTTTAATGACACTTGCCTAACTCATTTCCGGAACATTCTGAGAGGGAGGAAGAAGCAAACCTCCTTGGACATTTTTTTTTCTAAACGGCCTACAAGGTGAAAGCGAGAAAAATGTAGCGAAAAAGGCAAGACCAGTGAGGATATCTAATTTATTTCTTTACATTCTCTTTTTGTTTTGTGCAATAAATATTTGATATTTATAAATACGTTTAATTTTTTCCCGTAAAAAAAATAACTGGGGTGACATTTTGGGGGTTGGAACGGATTAATGGTAGTTCAATTTTTTTTTGTATGGGAAATTTGCTTCGGATACATAATTAAAGATATGAGAATTGCGGAACAATTAAACTCTTATGTCGGGGTCCCTTTTTTCAAAAATTTTGTTGACCCTGTACGAGATCTGAGCTATATACAGGCAAAATATTTTTATAATGGAAGCATTTTTCACAAAAGGAGAATATTTGAAAACGGGTCATTCTATGTTCTTTTTTTAAAAAAATTTGTACAAATTTTTTTTTTTAAATTTATTCAAAAACAATTTTATATACATTTTTTTAAGTGGCCTAAATACAAAATATTATCCATACGGTTTTGGAAATCACGGTTCGAACGTAGAACGATCCCTTTAAATTTTACCCCGAAAAATTTTTTTGAAACCCTTAGTTATTAAATTATTTACATTTATTGGTTCTTTGTAATTATTTTTTTTGTTAAATTAAAACTCAACTTCAATAGCTGCTGTAATAGCTGCTGTTTATTGTAAAATTCATGGCGACAAGTGTTTCAAGCTACAAAAGCTGCAATTTATTATACAGATTGTATGACTCAAGTTGAAAAAATTTCAAATTAACCCTGGTTTAACCTCCTAACTCCTTCAAAAAATTTTTTCTCAACTGTCCTCTCAGTGTTCCAATTCAATTTTCAATTTCTTGTACTCTTAAATAAATTTCCTTTTCGGGGTTAAAATTGAGCCGGGGACTAACCCAACCCAGTTTTGTCATGGGGTATGTCGGATGCCTTTTTGAGTAACGGGGCACTAAATTTCTGCCCCAAAAAAGAATGATTCAAAAAAAATTTAAAATAAAACAAAAAACCGGGGGAAAAGAATAATTCGAATGCAAAAAAACACTCTTCGGGTTTTTATTTTTTGGAAACCCGTGTTTTTTGGAAAAGGGGGAAAATGGACCAATTTTGGGAAAAGGGTCATTAGAAAAAATTAAAAAAGGAAAGGGATAGTTTTAAAAAATTTTAAAAATTAACCTTTTTGGGGACAAAATGAACATAGCATTACCCTTTTAAAAATATTTTTCCTTTTTTGTAAAAAAATGCCCCCAATATTATCAATTTTTTCCTTTTTTAAAAGCTCGACCCTCTCTACAGGGGCTAAAACTAAAGTTTTGAAATACATAACTTAAAGGGGTTTTTATCCATTTTTTTACACCCAAATGGGGAAATTTTTAAAGAAAAACGCCAAAATTTTTTCCCAAAGGGTTGTAACTCTGAAAATAAGGGAATTTTTTAAAAAAATCATGGTTGGAACCCTCGGCAGGGTTTTTAAGACTATTCGGAAAATAAATTATAATGGGCTTTTGTCAAAAAAAAGGAGTTTTTAAAAAAGGTTATTCTAAGTTTTTTTTTTTTGCCGGAAATAGTTTTTAAAATTTAATTTTTTTTTCCTTCCTTAAAACATTATTCTAATCTAAACCCAAATTCACAAAAATTTTAATCCATTTACCCCTTTTTTAAAATCACGGTTCCGAACGTAAGGTCGGATCCTTAAGCAAAAAATGCATAAGAAAACGTAATAATACACGGGTTAAAAACTTAAGCAACGGGTTTTGGGTTTATTCCCAACTTCAGGGAAAAACCCCCCTTGGGGCCCGAAATTTCAAATTTTTTAGATTTTATGTACGGGGGAACGAAAGCATTGGCGCTAAAAAAAAGGAATAAAAAACCCATCGGTTTGGGAAATAAACAAAAAAAAAGCTTTATTAAAACGCAAAAGTATGGGACTCATGATTGCTACCCAACAGGAAAAAATTAACAAGCAGATATTCCTTAATATGGTATATTTTCCCCCCCTTACTAAAATATTTGCTTCGCACCGTCTCCGCATATAAGAACCATGGTGAAACATTTCTTGGGTAGGAGTGCCCATTCCTCAATCAACATCTGTTTGAGTTGTTGGGTTGTTCTCCGGATGATATAAGCGTGTGGAAATAGTTTTCCCAAAGCATCCAACAAAAATGTTGATGGGTTTTAAAAATTCGGGGCACGCTGGCCATTCCATTCGAGTTTTATCTTCATTTTCCCCAGCAGCCCTCAACAGCAAGAGTGTGATGGGGCCCGTGCATTGTCATCCAAAAAAATAAATTTCCGGGCCCAAAGGGGCCCTTTAAAAAGACGCACATGGGGGAAAAGAACCCCCTCCCCTCCAAAAGCGATCCCCCTTTTCAGACCCTCTGTCAAAAAGTGAAACTCAGTTCGCCCATTCAGCATAAGCCTCCCCCGGGCAAAATTTCAGGACCACCATAACGGTGTCTTTTTTTTGATGTTACTGGGATTTCCGGGGCCCGATTTTCCAAATTAAAAACGCGTTGAGAATCGCTTCTGGGGAGAAAACCCCTCCCTAAAAAAGGTTTTACTCCCTTGGGTCAGTTGTCCCGTTTTTTTTTGCTTTCTGGCCAACTGTAAAACCCGGGGGCTTCGGTGGTAACTTTTCAAAAGGGCACCGGGGCGGCGGGGGGAACAGGCCCCCCTTTTTGAAGGGGTTTTGGCCCGAAACCCCGGCCTTTTCGACCTGTTGCCGTACAGAGTTTTAGCAATGGGGGGCTGACCCCCCGAACCTTTTTTGCCCGGGAGGATGAAAATATCGGTCATCCCCTGCAGTTGTCTCCCGGGGGGCCTACCAACCTTTCTAACAGCCTTTTGTGGTTTGGGAAAGCTTTCTAAACGCGCGAAAAAGGCACTTTGTTGATTCCCAACCCCCAGCTCACTGGGCAGTACGCTCCCCCCCTCCCGCTTTCCGGGTCATTCTTCCCCCCTGTGAAAATCGTCCCCGGGGATTTTTCAACCATATTTTTGAACTGACTCCCCTGGCACTTGCAGCGAATATGTTGAATTGCTCTCCGTCCTTCATTTTTTTTACTGTTTAGCAGTGCGCGCCGACATCACGCGTTTTGCGTACGCCCCCATAGCTTCTGACGTTTTTTTTCCGATATTTGCATACGCATGACGTTTTTCTGACTTATTTGTTCACTGTACTTTATCTCCGGCCCCCTTTTTGCAATTTTATTTGGGTACCGCTAAATTTTTACATTGTTTAAATTTTGCCATCAGGGGGTATTTCACAAAGTTTTTTTTTTACATGTTTCACGAGAACTAATTTTGTGGTATATTCCCCCAGATCAATAATACATTAAACGTAAACGGGTTTTTATCCCAATTTATGATTCAAAATAAATATATATAACTTATATAAATTATATTGTATCTTAATCACACCGAACTCTTTTTTTGGCTTTAAACTAAAACGATTCAAAAAAAAGTAAAATTTCTTTTTTCCTCCTGATATTCTCTAATGCAAATTTAAATATACCATCTTTCCTCACGAATTAAGATCAATTTTGATAATTGTAACAAATCAAATCATATAATAGTAATATTAAAAAATTTCGTTTAAAAAAAGGCAATCCCTTTTAAGTATTTCGTACAAATTTATCTACAAAAAAACCCCGTCGTCGGTGGAATTTTTATCATCTCAATGAGTGTTATGTAAAAAAAAAGACACAATGCATGAAATTGAAATGTTATTTGTAATTTTTTTAATTCAATGTTTGATTTCTTTTTGAAAGGTGTAAAATAATTTTACACGTGATTGTGAAATGAATAAAGTTTTTTTTATTTTCTACGGGATTTTTTGATATCGAGAAAGGGGCCCCCGTTTTAATTATGCAACTTTTTTTTTTTTGTGAGTTATTTCAAGAAATATACTTACCACGTAAAAAAAATTTTTATAAGTATTTAAATTTATAGCTAGTGTATATAATAACTATGGAAACTACTTTTTTAAATTTTTAATATATAAATCTATAACTCATGGAAAAACCCTTTTCCGTAATTGCGGGGGAAGCCGAAAAAGGGGGACATGACGGGGGGATATGTAAGTCTTTCGAAATGCAGCGTGATTACGCATTACGTATAGCCGGTAGAGGGCATTTAACGTCGTTTTCCGTGGATTATAAAACAGGTAACCCAAAATTTGTTTGAATCTGCTGAATCGCTTACAAAGGGGAAAGCTCTGAGATAGACTTCCCAAAACCCTTTTCAAAGACAATATGAGAAGCCCGCAGTTTGGGGGGGGGGGAATCATCTTATGATGAAAGCTGGGTTCGTTAGGGGGGAAGCCCGTCTTTTGGCCTCTAATTGTATTGGGGAAGTGTTGGGACCAGGGGACCCGAGAGATGTCTTTTCCAAAAGAAGGCTCGGAAGCCCTAGCAGACCAGCGCGAGAAGCGCCACAATGAAAAAATGCACGCGTAAGCCGACGAAATTGGGCCCCCAAACCAAGCACAGGTAGAACCTTCAATGGGGACCCCTTGTTTCGCCACACGAATGCGCCTGGCTAAAGGGCTTTTTTACCCCCATTGTAAACTCCCCCGACGACCAGTCATCGCGCCTACGTTTGGGGGCGCATGAGAAACGGACTGAGCGGAATAAATTTTTTAGCAATGAATCCAGATTCAATCTCAGCAGTGATGACAATCGTGTTCTTGAAAGACCCGGATGTACCCCTCAATCCTGCCTTTTGTTTTGGGCACACACCGCTCCCGCAGCTGGTGGGATGGTATGGGGTGCCATGCCTACTACACGGTCCCCCGTAGTATTGATGACCCCCAGTGGTACGTCATAGCATCCTGCAGCCGCATTTTTTGCCATCATGAAACCTCCAGGGCCATTTTTAAACAAGACAATACTCTACCTCCCCGACGACGGTACGCAAGACTGCCCCGCACTGTTACTCCCCCTTCCTTGGCCTTTCCCCGATCCCAATTTTCCAATTTAAACATATATGGGATCATTTGGGACGGCGAGTTGGGCACCCCACGAGTTTGAACGAATGAGACGGTTAAAAGCAAATATGGAACGAAATATCACCCAACCGGTATAGTGATTAGCGACGCTAAATGCAGTGCCGAAAATTTGAAATCGAACCCCGAAGAAGACATGAGTAAGACCCTCAAAACATCATGTGCCAGATCGGTCTAAAAACCCTCGGGGATTTTTTCCCCAAAAGGAAACTTCAACCGCGCAAAACGAGCTGCTCGTCGGGGAAACTCTTATACTTGTGATCCGCCCACCAAACTAAAAAAAAGTGTGACCTTTTTGTTTTTAAAGGTGTATATTTTTTTAAATAATTTTTAAAAACGAATAAATGTTTGGCAAAATGAGTGGATTACTTAAATGATGCAAACACTCATGGATTTTTGTAAATGATAGGGGTTTTGGGCATAGGTGTAATCTAAATCCCTCGACCGAAGTCCCTGTGTGGTTGGTGGAAGGGGAAGAAAGCCCGGTCAACCCCAGGTTTTTTCTAAATTGGGGGGGGAACCGAGAAAAATCTACTGTCACCTGCATGATGCTCAAAGCAAGGCGACGTCAGGGAAAAAATTTGCAAGCTACGTAAATTTTGCGGGTTTCGATCTGACTTCGTCAGGCGGTGGTATTATCACACATGGAAGGAAATGCCCCCAAAGACATCCTCAAACACCCCACCCCCGATCATATCGCAACGTGACGCGCTACAGGGGTTCAACGGGGTATTAAATCCTGTTTTTTTGTCTTTTCTCTGAAAAAAAATATTCTTTTCTTTGACTTTCTAATCATTTACTTATGTCATAGTAGTCATTACGTATGTAAAATTTGTTTCATTTTGACGATTTCTTTGTGCCCCAATTTTTTGCCCATGAGTGTAATTAAACTTTTGGTTGATGGAAAAGTTTTGCAATACAATGATGTATAATAGATTTTATAAGTTTAAATTTTTTATTGAAATTAGAAGTAAGTTGTTGTGTTTTTTTTATGGAATAAAAATATCCCCACATATTAAAAAAAAGCATTAACAAAAGTATATATTTCGAGCAGAAGAAATTAATATATACTATTGCAACCTCTACCCAACCCAAACCCGTAAGACATTTCCTAGAGAACTCCCAATTGGAAGAAAATTAAAACGTCGCGACAGCAAAATACATTTTTGGGAAAGAACTGTGGCTTACTGAAAATTAAAAAATTTTCATCTGCTTAAATTTACATATTAAATTGCTGAAGCGGGGATTTCAGTGGTTTAAATGGTATCCCTTTTTTTTGATCTTTTGTTTGTCTGCAACGTAGTTTATTTGAAATAAACAAATGATTTTATGTGTGCCTTTTGGGGGATCCAAAAGGGTTTGGAATTCAATTACCTTTTTTTTTGGTTTGAGAAACTGGGTTCAAAAAGGCGTTACTTAATACTCGGTTCATTGTTATTATTTTACACATTTTTGTGAGAAAAAAAAAAAAAGTTTTAACGAAAATAAAAATTTTTTGTATTGTACTATTTCATTTTTTTTCATAATCAAAATTTCTTTTATAAGCCTTCTATGGTAAAAAATTTTTTTTTTTTTCGTATTTTAGTGTTCCTTGTACTGAAAAATAATTGCATTAAGATACATTTGCCATATAGGAACTAATGACTTACGTGCAAATAAAAAAAATAATGAGAAGTTTTCAAAATGAATAACATTCAGAATTGAATTGCTACCTAAATTTAGAAAAATCTAAAACATTCTTAACGGAATGACAAATTGATCTCGTAAAATATTACGGTTATAAAAATTTTTTATATGGGATCAGAAAAATTGTTTTATGTTAAATGGGAAAAGATTTTATACCATCATATATAGAGTTCACAACTTTTTCAATTTTAGTGAAACTTCAATATGGCTTCATCTGATTAACATTGCAGGAATTTTGGGCACTTCGCACTTTTTAAACCAAGAGCCAACGACGAAATGTCTACCTTTTGAAAAAAAATTTTTATTATTCATTTCCAATCTTTGAAACATTGAATTGATATGCTGTAATACTTTTTTCTGGCAGTATAGGTAATAAACTTTCATTCAGGTGGGAATAATATGAATTTTTTACTTTAAAAAATGAATATTTTTTTCCCTGAAACAAATGATGATCGTTATTGTTTATTGATTTAAAGTTTTTGTCAATCAATCATTTAGTTGACCAACACTAAGCTGTGAAAACCATTTTCATCGAGGGGCTTTACTTGCTTGACTGGCTTCGAATTTTGATTTTGGGGTTGATTCTTTACGAGTCTCACTTTTTGTTATTGACTGGGTTTATAACCATTTATTTTTTTTTTAAAATATTTTTGCTTCTGTAAAGTGCGGGGCAGTTTTGTACATGCGCCTTTTCATAATTTAAGCTGAACTGGTGGGATAGGTGGGGTCGGAGCCTATGGCACCCAGCCTCGTCAATTTCCCGTGGATTTTCCCCCTTTTTTGCAAATGTATCAATTTTGATTGGTTTAAAGTTAAAATTTCAAATCTTCTTGACAAACATCTTAAAACATGGTCATTTAAGGGAAAGTATAGCATTTTTTTAAATTATTTAAAAGTCATTGATGGAGGGATTTTTGTTTTAAAAAAAATTGCATGTGTGCTATGCTTTACGATTTTTGTTCTACATATAAAAAAAACCCTTTTTCCTCATATGAAAAATATTTTAGCCGTAAAAAACTGGTACAACGAATGTTTAGAATCGGGCCAAAATATAAGTCACACAAAACCCCATGTTTTTGATAGAAAGTAGACAACAGAATCCATTAAAACTTTTATTTAACTATTATGGAAACTAACTTTGTATTCTCTATTTCTTCTTTTTAAAAAATATGTTTAAAGATATATAATACATGTATAATTTTTATTTTTTTTTTTGAGAGAGATAGGTTTTTTGATACATTTACATCTTAAGAAATATCTTTTAAATGATGCCAAGTTAATAAACAAAAAATTGCAAATATCTATATTTTTGACATTTATTCTGTAACCCCATACATTATCGCAAAGCGTAAAATGCTCTACTTTGGCAACAATCATATTAGTAGATCGGTTTGGCACGCCATAGCTAAAGTTGCCCCCCCCTGGTATAGAAGTAAAAAGAAAAAATTTTTTTTTTTTTAGGGGGGGCAAAGACGAATCTGATTGAAGGCTTAAAAAATTTTTGCGCCAGTGGATTCCTTAATTCATTGTTATGTCGAGCAGAAAATGAAACCATTTTTAAAAAGGAAATAAAAAAGGGGAAAACACATTTAACGGGGCTTGTCAGAAGTGTTTAAAATAACGGGGAAAAAACAAATATTTTCAGAAAAAAATTTAATACAAAATTTTTTAAAAACCCCCGTAATTTTTGACATAGAGATCAAGCAAATACTATATATTTGGGAGGGAGGCTCAAATTTAAATCTTTTTAAACCCAAATATATTCAATACATTATCACCTGTGTGCCTAGAAACGGGGCATCTTCTTTCCCCTTTACCCCCTTTTGGGTAAAAAAGGCGGGTAATAGTTTAATTATAAGAATAATCGAAAGAAAGTTTCCTATTTTTGAAAATAATAAAGCAAATTTATAAATTATTTTCCCTAAAGGGTCTTTCTTGTGGGTAATAAAATTTTAACAAAAAAAAATAATTTACATAAAAATTCACAAGAATCTTTTTATCTCATTGAAAAAAAAACATACTTTTTTTATTTTTTATTTTTGGTTATCTGATGCATTGATATATATATTGAGAAAAAAGAAATTTATTGAAAAAAAAATGAAATATGTAAAAATATATACTGATCTCTGTATTAACGAAATTGAAATGTGACATATTAGCGTGATCATTTTTTTTAAAGGGGAAAATTTCCCAAAAATGTTTTTTTTTTCATAAAACCTTATGTAATCAAAACCTTAAACTGTTGATACAATTGCTGGAAATTTTCGATCAAACCCGGATGAAAATTTTAAAAATTGTATAAATTCTAAAAAATTTTCCCAAAAAAAAATTTACTTTAATTTTTTACGTAAATCTTTAGCAGGAAATTTTCAAAAATTGATGCAGAGGGTAAAAGTTGTATTTTTTTGTTATGTGTTATGTCAGTTGTTTCCTATGATGCTTCATATATAATTTCCGAACAAAATTATAATTGTGTGTTTATTGCATATATCCTCACAACATTTGATAATACAAAATTAAAGGGAATACAAAAGAAAAAAAAATTTTTTTTCAAATTTCGGGAAAAAAAAAAAATGTAGCAAAATTATTTTTTGAACGGGTAAACACACCCCTTTACAATTTTAAACATTTATTTGGTGGACAAAATTTTAAAATTCTATGAAGCTTTTGGGTGTTATGTTTTTTTTAACCCAAGTATTTTTTGTTTGAATGTGTAACTCATTTGCTACGATGTTTAACTGATAACTGTTATAATTGAATGAAGAATAGAATTTAAAAAAAAAGAATAAATAAGTATGTATAAAATTTTCTCATGGAATTAATACGATTACCTGACTTGTAACTTGTTCATTAACATTTGCATAACAAGAATGTATGTGTCAAGTTAATTAGGGGACTTATTTCAATTCCTACTATTAAATCCCACTCTCTATATATTTATTTGTTTGTTTATTTATTTATTTATCTTAGTGGAATTTTCAAGCGTTAATGAAATACATTTTAAACAACTCAATTGAGCTGAAATTTTATATGCATGATCATTTTGGATGAGAATACAATAATTTAATTATAATTAATTAAAATCAATTGACTGAAACTAACTATTTAAAGAATTAGAGATACAGCCACGTTGGTTACATTTTTAGCGACTTGGGTCAAAACTTTAAAAGATTTTTTTTTTCTCACTTTTTAAAATATTCAGTTGAACTGACATTTTATACACACGATTGTTTTGGATGAAAACACGATACTTGAATGATAATTAATAAAACTTAATTACCACTTAACGTTGGGATTCTGTCCTATGTATACACATATTTATATTAAAAAAAAACCCTATTTAAAAAAAAATAGCTAAAATAAAATTTTTCTTTGTTGATCTAATTAGGAATTGACTTAATTTTTTTTATATTACTTGTTGTTGTTAAGAAGATCTTGGAGTATAAAAACACTATGATGTATACACTCCGTCACAAAAAAATATAAGCACCCAGAAGGAAACGAACTACTACCACGAAACTTAACATGTACATGAGGAGATAAGCAAATGATAACAAATTCAGAAGAACATTTTGTTGTATTATGGATATATGGCATGAAAAAGGTTAGAAATCATTAAATAGTATATCCATCTCTGGTAGCTATACAAACCAAACACTCCGGAGAATTGAATCAATGACGTCACCTAGATATGCTGCAGAAGATCGTGTCTTAATCTTTGAAACTGGGCAGTTAATTCACTTGTATTCCGGGACGGCTGCAATTGCCTCCCAAGTACGTCTCAGACGTACTAAATTGATGAGAGATCTGGTGACCTGGAAGACCAAGGGAGTACGCCATACCCTTGAATATATAGTCGAGCAGTATATGTGCGAGCATTGTTTTGCTGATAAATGGCACCTGGACAATTCGATAGTATATGCAGTACTACTGGTGTTAAAATCTCATTCACATAACTGCGTGCCATCAAAGTGAAATTAAGGACAAGAACCAATCGTATACTACAGAAAATCACCCCTCACACTATCAGACCCTGTATAATCGCCGTATGCCTCTCTTCAAACATGCCGGATTGAACCGGTGGCCTGGTCACCTTCACATGCGTATACTTTAGTAATCAGCAAGGAGAGTAAATCCGGATTCATTGTTGAAGATCACATGCTTCCAGTTTTCACATTCCAGCTACCCGAGATCGGTGAAAATCCATTTGACATTGCTCGTAACATGGGGTAAATGGTAGGGGTCTTATGGTTGTCGACTCCTTATATCTATTGGGGGCTGTCGTCTCCGAATGGTTCCCCTTGATACTAGTCTGGAAGATGGTAAATGGCGTCAAACTGATTCTAGCAACATTGTTGGTTAGGACATGGTCGCTCTTATAGTTGCATGGTAATCACGCGCATTTATGTTCCTGGGACGCCCTGACCCTCCATGAGGGGTAGACTATCTCTTCTGTAGTCCATTGTTGTCAACACCGAACAACTGTCATATTGCTCCGACAAAGGTGACTGTCGATACATATGTTCAACCAACGTGCTTCTCTGAAATATTCTATACGAATCCTCTTAAAGTCCTACAATAGTTCATACTGTTGCCGGTTATGTCTCTAAGGCATCTCCATTTTAAGATAATCGTTTTTAATATTAGACTGTAAGAGAAGACGGTTTGAATCGGATGTCTGGTAATGTTGATTTCTTTAACTAAGATTTTATTAGTCAACTTATTGTTTTTGATCACTCCAGTGACGAGCACATTAATATCCTTGATTATTATTAAAAATCATTTTTAAGAAACAGCTTTCATCTTATGCCTTCTAGACACAAAAATTTTCACTGCTTACTTGCGAAAGCTTAGGTTAGCTTACCAGGAAGTGTAACACAATAGAAGCCAAGATGTGGGCAAGAGCGGCATGGGTCACATTGCAATTCGGGCAAGGAGGGTAAACTTTAAGACCCGCCACATGCCTTTGAGTTCGAGTATGTCATCCGTGAAGCCTAGCAAGAATAGTTTCATCTCGCCTAATGCTTGTCCCAAGCAAAGCAGCAACATTACGGTTTAATTCATACCATTCATGAACAGGTCCTGCCCCCAAATGGAATTACTTGATCCAGGTAGCAATTTCTGAAAAAAATAATACAGCCATCATGTGTAGAAGCTGTATGGCTGCCCTCACGGACCAAACCATTTGATTTCTCATTCCCGCAGACATTCACATGTGGTGGTACCCACTGAAAAAATATCTTAAGGGGACACAGTACGATTCAATTGACCAAAATTGGTCAAAAAATCAAATTTATTTTTTTAGCCTAAATTATTCTTTACATACGTTTCTATAACCTCACAAAATTTGAAAGCTCTAAACGTAAAAAACGCAGAATTATGATAGCTTTCACGTACATTTTTACTCACATTTCTATGGAAAATCAAAACTTTAAACTGACTTATCTCAGAAAGATAAAATAACCAGTTTGTCTTCTTAAAAAATCTGCTTTTTTTTTTTCCCAATGTTTTAAAAATTTTTTTTACCTATTGCTAATAGTAATGAAAAAAAGGGTAGCTTTTTTTGAATAAAAAACAAATTTTTTTTTTTTAAAAAATAGTTGAACTAAAAAATTTATGCTTTTTTAAAAAGGAATTTTCAATAAACATTTAAAAAAAAAGTATTTATGAATCCCAATCACGTTAACAAAACCATACCAATTTTTATATACATAGTTTGACGTACTTGTAAATCAAATTTCATGCATGTACGAAAATTTTTGTGGGGGATAGCTTTTTGAAATCCTTCACAAATTTTAATTTTTTCCAAAAAATACTTTTAGTTTTTTTTAAATTTTTTTGAACACAAAATTTGTTTAACATAGTATATTTACATAAAAGACAACCAAAAATTTTAAAAACCCTTTAAAAAAAATTTTTGGTAAATCTCCCGTCCCTTAACATTGACACTCAAACTATTTAAAAGCTGACATTACTGACAAAAGTACTGTTGTATACCTTATTCGATTGACTTTTCTATGAATTTTTTGCACAAAATTTTGCATTTTTATTTATACAAGGTGGGTTCTTTTTAAAAAAATTATTTTTATAAAACGAAACAACGTGCTGTCTTTCTACTTTTTTTAATGCCTGATATTACAATATGTCATCACACAATGACAACAAGATAACATATTGTTCACCTGTTGAGCAATAGAGATCCTCGTGGTTGAAAAATTAAGTAGGGAAGAAGGAATTTTCATTGTCTCTCGTCTGAAATGAGAGTTTAGTCTGTGATGGTTGCTTATGGTTTGCTGTTTTTAAGCGAACACACCTACAATTCCCCCGTGAACCAATATCAAAAAGATTTAATAGTAAGTATGATACAGAATACAAAAATAATAAAAGTAGAGGGAATTTAAAAGTCATGAACAATTACTATTATTTATAACGGATTTAGAAAAACATTCAAATTCTCTTCTACTAGATAGAATCTAAAAAAAATCGGGAGCCAACATATTTATCACTGTTGTTGATTACAGATCTTGTATCCTGTGTTCAGTTCGCTTTATTTTGAACCATCCACTTCCATTTCTCCGTTATATTTATTCTTGAATTTTCGTAATGCTTGGTAAATCAAATCCATTTTTTAGAATTACAAACAATAACTCCAAGCTTTGCATCGGTACTATAAATAATGTATGTCTTCACATAAAAAAAGCAAAAAATAGAGCCATTGTTTAAAATAGATAAGTGGGAAAGCTGTTGTAATATCATTATTTCTAGAAATTAATTGACCTGTTTCTTTTACATTTATATATATAAATTTTAAATAAGCTTAATGTATATAGCAATTCAAAAAAATATCGGAAAGTTCCATTTGTATACTCATACCAACACAAGTCCAAGTTGTTTTTATTTTTAATTCTTTTGTTGGTAATTTTTGAGAAATATTGTAAACCTGTCGTACGAAGCAATATTATTAATGCAATAAACTATGAAATTTTAAAGCTTTTTTTTTATTTAAAGTCTTGAATGTTAAGGCTTGAATATAATTTAAAAATAAATTGGAATGTAAAACTAAAATTCCACAGTAAATTAAACAAGTAGAATCGTTTCATTTTATACTTAAATGTCTTATTTAATATACAAAAAAAACTTTAAATAATATCAATGAATGCAAAAGTTTTTCATCCGAATCTAGGAATATATTTCGAATTTCACATCCCGTAGTTTTCTCCGTGACCGTAAAATTATTCTCATTTTCGTCAAACATAAATTATAGCCATTTTCGGATACTACATGAAATATTATTGGATCTTCTAGTGATTATTATTTTACTACTAAAAGTCACGATACTCCCATAATTATACTATAAGGATTACCAGAGAAATACTGAATTAAAGGTTAGTTTATAGCGTTGTAGCAAATACACACACACACATAGAATAAGAACTAGTGATCACATAAAAGAAATTGTCAATCCTTAACTTTTTGGGGTTATAGAATTAAGCACGCACCCTATACATCAGTTTGACCTCATTTTAACCAAATTTAGAAACTTGCTACATGCCAGAGATAATTTTATTTTCACTTTAGTATAAATCAGACATTGTAATCTCTGGTGTAATACGGGGTTTAATAATTTGTTGCAATTAAAAAACTGATATCTTGCCTCGCTCATGTATTATCTTCTGTTGAATGCTGAAGGTACAATGTAAAACTCATTCTGAAAAACCCCATAAATGTGATATTAGTACCACAAAAGATTACAACTGCACAGTCTAAACTTGAAGAAATACTGATATTACAGTTATAATGGAATGCGTGTTGTCTATAAAATAAAATGCCAAATATGCCATACAAGTTGAATTTGTAACATATTATAAATTATTTTGAATCCAATGCAGCAGATGCATTTGATTTATTTCAAACCCATTACATTTTTTTTGGATTTAAAATTCCTATAGCTTCTTGAAAATGGGTAAAATTTTATTATTATTAAAGTCATTGAAATTTTTGGCCCCCTTTTAAATATTTGTCGGTCTTTTCTACGTATTTTGTCTTTTTAAATGTCTTTAAATTCCATTAAATAATATACATAACGTGCTTCATTATCTCAAATTTTTGTATTCTCGAATAGCACTGTTTCACAGTACAGTATATGAGAAATAAAATAACTTTATTTGAAATCATGTTCTAGCGTTTTATTTCCCTGTTCCTCATTGCTTATGTGTGTACAAGGTATTCATAATTTAATCATTTGATAAAAGAATTAAGCTGAAAAATAATTTAAATTCATATGGTCATATGTCCAAAAAATTTTATAGGTTAATTTTTTTCTTTGAGAATGGTATCAGGGAACTTATTTATTTACACAAAAAGAGAAGTGCTGTTCATAAGAGACTCAACAAGGATTCAATAAATATTTATATCAGAACAATAAAAAGAGGTTAAACCAGCTTACAAAACAGCATATAAGAGAAGTAAAAATTGAATTATACTTCAGGATTAATAGGACTCCATAAATGCTTAATAATATCTGACGGGTCACTCCATTATCAGGGTCATTACTTAACTACAAAACATTCTTCAAACTAAATCTGTTCTTTTTAGAATTATATTTCTTTAAAAAAAACAAAAACAGACAAAAAAAAAACACTTGGAAGATATACTGGATTTGAATTCGAATTCAAATCGATTTTGAAAATATATCTAATTGAAGCCAAACTAAATGATCAAAAATAAATATTTGCTTCGAAAAGTATTTATCAACAGAAATACACATGATTTTTTTAAATTTCTTTCTGATTTAAAGTACAAAATCAATATATGCATTGGTTTTTTAATGAATAGTATAGTTTGTAGAGCACGAAGAAAAATGAGAAAAGCACTAATATTTCTCCTCAAAGAGTAAAAGTATTTGAGTAAAGTGTAGAAATATTTTTAAGCCAGATTCTACTCCATATTTCCATAAAAAATTGTTTATTCTCATTTTACGAAACAAGACGTTTTAAAATACAAATATAATCCCCAGAAATTTCCAATATTATTTTCAGAGTTTAAAAATAAATATTTTTATGCACATGTGAAGTGACTCTATTACGTGGAGGACTCTGGGTTTTATTTGCGACGGGGATTGGCAACGACAAAATTCTTTTTTTCGAGTGTTATGCACACACGCATCTTTCCTGATGAGTGTCTTCGATAATGTTCTAGAGGTCACCATCGCTAGGATAAAGAACGAGATGAGAAACCGATAAACAAAAATTTATATCCAAAATTTCATTCAGAAAATAGTTTCATTGGAATATACTATGAATGCATGGAAAAAATACTTCGTTCGAATCAAATACCTTTATTTCAATAGCGTTTAAATTCAGAATTAAATTCAAAAGCTGAATTTTAATTGTGGCCGAGTAAGTAAGATGGAAATATTTTTTTTTTACATAAAATCCTTATCATTCGAAAGTTCTGATTTTTTCCCTCTGGAGATGGGAAGTTAAAAATTATTTAGGTAGAATTTTTCCAATACTTGAATCAATCTATATATAAATAAGGATTGCCTCATAAGAAAAAAATGAAGAAATATATTGTCAAATGAAACTAGAACCCAGTATATTTGTGCAATCCACTTAAATGTACCTGACTAGATTGCCAGGCTCTCCTGGAGAGTTTGAAATTAGAGGGACTGCAAGTAATATTTTTGGTGATATTTACGGCAACGGACAGGCAGAAGAAAACACAGATAATACAACAGCCAAATACTTATAACTCCTTTAATTCCTCAAAACTTTATATCAAAAACTTAACTCTAGATATCCCTAGGAAGTCATTTTGACTTATTTTTAATTTCAATTAGAAAAACAATGGCGTAAATAATGGTGCAATTTCTTAGACTTTTTTTAGTGTATCTTTTTTCCCGAGTGAAGTAAATTTCTTTTAATGTTAATATTTACTAATAACTTGTTATATAACTGTAAATGATATAAAAAAAATTAAAAATTAATTTTAAACAAATTTATTTACACATTAGTTATTCTTCTACAATGCAGTTATTTTGACTGTTTTTGGGCAATATAGGTATATACTAAGTTTACTTCTTACTAGTGTTAATGAGACAAAATTGGGAAGCATCACTCACTTCTCGTGTTTCTTCAAGAAGCTGGAGAATCAGCTTGTGGACCGAGATATTTGGGATAAACACCACGAAAAAGCTGTGTCGGAATTTAGATTTCCAGTGGGTCGTGATTGTCTTGTGGATCCTCTTCAGTGTACTGGTATTTTTGAAAGTCCAAATTACCTGCTTTAAAAGAAAAACGAAGTAATGGACAGGAAACATTCGTTGGGATTCCTGATTGTTTGATTGAATTTTAATGTCGCACTGTTCAGCTACTCGAGGGCTTTTGGCAACGGACCACGTAATTTTGAACCATGGCCAAATGACGTGGATGACACCTAAGCTGCCACCCTCTACCCTCTCCTAACTACCACACCATACCGACGAGAGGACGCTTGACCTCTCGACAGATTTAACATGCATCTCTCCCCTACACGGCGGGTCATTAGCGGTACTGGGCTCGAACTCGTGACAAGGCAAGCCATTGTCCGATACCTATAACACTAGGCTACCATGGCCATGTTGGATTCCCGACTCCATGTGGAGATTCTCGGTGAAAAAAAATTCGAGTGCTGGCTTTCTGCTAATGGGACACTGACTTTTTTCTGTAGAATTCTATTTGTATGTGTTTCTTGTTATGTTGTAAGAGCTTGTCATTTTCTAATGCCGTTGGAAATTAAGAAAACTTAAATGTAAAATAAATTGTTTCAAATAATTGGTAACTATAAGATGATTACAAAAGATTTTAAATCAATATCCTTTTTGTATCTCATTCTAAAGCAAGTGAATTGAAATGTTCTCTCTCCAAAAAGGTAAGGCATAATAGCTTTTTCAAACTCATCATTAAAAGAATGAAAATAAAAGTACAAATACAGTAGAACCAGTTTTTACGCGGTCTCTCTCCACCACCTCAAAAAAAAAAAAATTGTTGTACTTCGAAGAAGTTTTTTATCATATCTAAGAATTTATGAAATTTTCGAATATTTTTTGTGTGCAGTTTATTTTTATGTAACTCCCATATATCACATAAAAACAGGTTTTACTCTATAATATGTATGAAGGATCAAAAGTAGTATTAATAAATTATTGTGCAACAATTGTATTTTACGCGTTTTATAAGACACAACATTCCATTAAAATTATGTACTAGAACGGTTATATAGTAGTCATCGAAAACTGCCAATACCTCCCACTCGACACAAATATCCGAAATTGGTTGCAGAATTAACCCATTTCCGAAATATTTTGAGGTACTGTCTTCTTAATAAAAAAATTTTGCCGACCCCCATTGCATTTTAAGCCCTTATTTCACCGTAAAAAAAAATTTTTGAAATTTGAGTATTGGTGTCATTTGGCCCCTTTTTCATGGTGTTAGCCATTAATTGTTGTTTAAAATTTTCATTGCAGATCTTAATATGCTTTCATATTCGTAGAATATCTAGCTGCTAAACTTTTTCTATTGGAGTTTTCATTTTTTTATTGCCGTTATAGTGGCTTCATTCATGGGAATAAAAACAGCAATATCTAATACTCTTTCTTTTTAGAATATTTGTAATGTTTAAAATTAAATTTAGCTTTCTAAAGTTCAACTTTTCTTCTTTTTTTAAGATTTATTTTGGTATGGTAAAACACCTGAAACGTTAATAGCATTTTTAAAAGAGCTACTGCATTTATAATTATTTATCACTAAACCCCCAAACATACACTTCAAAAAAATTGCCCCCGAAAAAAAGGGGGATCGTAACGAAACTTGACATGAGGTACATGTCGGAAGATAGCAAATATTAAAATAAAACGTGATTGCGCAGTACGGGGGGCGTTTAACGTCGTTCCGGGAGCAAACAGGTAACAAAGCTTTTTTGGGTGCGAAACGTTTTCAAAAAGGGTGAGGTGAATTTTCCATTCGCGTTTTCAAAAACAATATAAACGCCGGCACTTTGAAGGGGGAAAATTTGGGATAAAGGAATTTTCCCGGCGGTTCTCAATTGGCCTTGATTTTGGTTTGGGGGCCCGTCGACCGGGGATGTCATTTCCCGATGACCAGGCAAAAGGGTTTTAAAAGACCAGTGTGAGAAGACCCCCATCGTAAAAATGCACGAGGGACGCCAAATGCTTCATCGCCACCCCAGGCACAGGTAGGACCTCACTGGGGGCCCGTTCTTCTTTGAACCAAAGGGCCCCCTGCTAAGGACATTTGGGATCCCCATTAGGTGCTGCCCTTGACCTCCCCCCATCGATGCTCCGTTGGGTGTCCCTCCAGGGAAACTGGTAACGAATGGAACCCAGGTGTTTTACGCAAAATCAGTTAAACCCACAGTGAAAAACGTTTGGTGTTGGGCCCCTGTTGAACGTCAATCCGCCTTTGTTTTGACAAAACCTAAAAGCTGGTGTGAAGGTTGGGGTTCATTGCCACAATACAATTCCCCCTAGTATTGATCCGTGGCCCAGGGCAGCCCAGGGTTGTCCATGAAATCCTGAAACCCAAATGTGTTGCACTCATCCAACGGTTCCCAGGGCAATTTAAACAAGAAATGTTCCCCAACACGGAAAAAGGGGTGTCACAAGACTGCCCCACACTTTAATCTTTTTGGCCCTCCCCGATCCCAGTTTGTCCCCAATCGAGCATATCTGGATTATTTGGATGGGCGAGTTGAACGAACTAGAAGTATCGCATCGTGCTTTCCCCTAGAGGTTGTTCAACAGGGGTAAAAATCCCCCGTTTTTTTTGCCTTTTCTCTGAAATAAATGATTCTTTTTTTTTGATTTTCTAATCATTTACTTATATCAAAGATCTCACGATGTAAGATTTCGTTTCTTTTTTGAGACTGCTTTTTTTTTTCCTATTTTTTTTTTTTTTTTTCATAGGTTTTTAAAAAAATGCTTACAGGAAAAACACAAGATTACATTTTTCTATAGAAATTTTTCCCAAATAAATGAACAAAAAAGTTCATTTATTTCAAAAGGGAACCCCCATTTTAGATTTAAATAAAAGGAAAATAGAAAATAAAATGGAATTTAAAAAAATTGGCTTGAAGTATAAACATTCATGCTACCAAGCAAACGGAATTAAAAATAACAGGATTTCTTTTTAATGCCAAATTTTAAAAACCTCCTGAATGTGAAATCATGTAAAAAGAACATTAAATCTGGGAAATTTGGGGATTTTTACCTTACCACTTTTTTTTACAAGTTCTTTACATAATTATAGAAAATTTCGAGCGCATGCAATGCTTGAGTCAGTGTTTACAAAAAGATATTCCAGGCTTGCATCATGTTTAAGCCCTCAAAATGAAAACTATTAGTTAATTGATTTTTTATCTTTCCATTAACAATTTGTGGTCTTAAATTGCGTTAGAATAAACAAGCTATGTGGAAAAGGAGGAAGAAGGAAATGAATTTTTCTCCTTCATTACGTTATTCCCAAAATCCTGAAAAAAAGGATAATTCCAGTAATTACATTAAAACCTTAATATGTGTTTAAAAGACTTTCCAAAATTTATAAAACATCATCTGACGATTCCTTTTTGTTTTTTATTATCTTTTTAAGCATACATAAATAGCATTCACACAGTGAACAAAGTTCCTGTGACGTCATAGTCACATGATGACTACAATTACGTGTCTATAGTCAATAAGTTCATAAGTTCATGTGACATCATTGTCACATGATAAACGAAATCATGTGTTTCCAGCTAATGAATTCATGCAATTTGCTATTGCAACTTTTATTTTTTTGCAGAAACTTTTTTAAAATAATTACTTTTAAACAGTATAATGGACATCAGAAAAATACATTTAATTTAAAAATGTACTTGTATAAAATGAGGTTTTCTTTTTTTTATTTCTAAAATCTTCTCTATGAAAATTTCTTATAACGCTTACACATATTACCCGATTAAAAAATTTGAAATGCTATCTGAATTTTACAAATAGAACAACAAGTACACATTAATTCAATGACAAATTTGAATTCAATGGATAACACATAATTGCCTTTATCATGTGACCATCATGAATACACCCTAATTGGAAGTGAAGTTAAATTTTACAAGCAGAAACTACGTGTCATTAAAAACAAACATGGTAATAAACACAGGAAAATTCCACTACTCGTTTCCCTCCAACGTCCGAAAAAAAAGCTAAACAGAAACATACTTTTCCGGAAAAAATGTTTTAACAGTAAAAAATTGTTTTTCTATTTTATTTAAATTATGCAAAAAATATTTTTTAAAAGAAAAAGAAAAAAAATTAGTAGCAATGCAGATTAATATTAATAATAATAATAGATTTTACTTCACATTACCCAGGTTGGTTGATTTAAATTAAAAATATTGTAAATGCTGCAATAGGGCAATTGTTGATGAACTTTGTACCTTTGAATCATAGTTAAATAATGGAGATCATGATTAAAACTTTTTTTCATTAATTCTGCTTCATACTAAGGACAGTTTAGTTCCAAAATTAGCGAGAAACAACTCATACTATTTTGCATAGCGGTTTTGTTGAAAGGCGGGACTCAAAGTTCCATTCATCAAGAGCGCTATCAAATCCATCAGACTACTGATATATCTTCCACTTGATTCAGTGGAAGACATAAATAAAAATAATAATGCATAAATCAAATGTAGCTGTAAAGTCCCTAATAAGTTAAATATTTGACTATATAATCTGAATAATTATATAAAAGAAATTTCTTTTAAAATTACAATAATCAATTTTAAGGTTTTCCCAAAGGGAAGGAATCCTTTATCTTTGATATGACTTAATTTGAACTCTCAACACTTCTAATTAAGTCTTTTGGTTTAGCCAGTTTAAAAGAAAAATATGTGCTCCAGAACTTAGTTTTTGTCTAGTTGATTTCTCTTCCATAAGACTACAATAAACTGTTAGCACACATCAAGTTCCAAAGCTAAGTATTAGTGTGTTGTTGAAGAATCTGGGTTACATAATGTTATTTTTAAAATGGCATATAAGTTTTTAAGGGGAAACTGTAACACACATTACCTTTCTATATTTTTAATTACTTTTGGTATTCGGAATGGAAAAAGAACATGAGCTAATTTTGATTTCCACAATTTCCATAAATTACGGCCATTTTCCACCCTTTTTTAGGCGTAAATTGGACGAATGAAGATAGAAAAACGATGAATCCATGTTCGAGAGCTTTAAAATTGAAATCTCTGTCGTTGTTCCGGACGCTGTTTTCCATCATTTCTGCAAGATTGTTGGCGATGAATTGAGCCTTTTTTTCACTTGTATTCCTTTTGTGTATAGAAAATGTGTTGATATCGTGAAGTAAAGTTTGGACGTAATAGTAAACGGTAAGTAAGGAAAACGAGCGATAAGACAGGATTTAATGTTGGGGTCTTCTCTGATGCCGGTATTTTCCACTCTTACGCTTTTGCCAGGTATACCTGCAAATAGTGAAAAATATAATAGTTATTTTATTGAAAAAATCTGTTTTCTTAACTTATGTGCGAATGCTGAACTTCGAGTTTCTGTTAAAAGACATCGAATAGTAATGATTATCAGTTTAATATATTTGTCTTAGTTTACCACCCCATACACAAACTACATTCACACACAATCACATGTTTCATAGTACCAACGTATATATGAATAAACGTATGAGCAAAGCCTCTGTATACAGGGCAAAAAATTCATTTTCCATTCCAAACTTTACAATGTACTAAATGCCAATATCATAGTAATCAGAAAAATTGCAAGTAATGAACTGCGAAGTTTTTCTTTATTAAGAGAATATGGAATACTTTTTAAAAAAGTTTTTTGGGACTTGAACGTAATTTGAAAACAGTTTTATGAAATGAAAACATCTAATCAATAATTTAAAAATCTTTTGGACAAATTAAATGTAGAGAGATTTTAAAAATATTGAGTACAGGAATATTATATTCACAAAAGTACGGGGCTCTTATGTAGTTTTAGAGGACTTATTTCTGAAACCCTATCTCAGAAACATATACAATTACATACAAAACATACTCAGAAACATTATTTTCGATAATAAATATTTATTTTAGTTAATAAATTAATCCGAACCAGACATAATCCCTTCTGATACAATAGCCAATATTAAACCATTTTCATACAGCTACGCGATGAGAAATATTTACCTTTTAAAAGATGTACCCTTTCTTGTCAAATGGTGTATAGAAAAATAATTTGCTGGCCTGGCAAAAGGTACTTTTTAGTATTGTTAGAAATTTTCGCTAATATTTATATTTGAAAAAAAAAATCAATGTTTTTTTATATACAAAAACATCCAATTTTACCTAAAATAGCTCTAGTGTTAAATATATGCTGTGGAAATTAGTTACGCTGATATGACGGTAAATAAAATGTGAATAATAGTAAATGTGAAAGCGTTACTAAAGTACACAAACAAATTAACGAATGTGTCAAAATAATTATATTTAAAAAATTGCAGACATTATAGGAATCAGATTAATGACAGGACACTTTTTTTTTCATGACTGATCAAGAAATTCAGTGTGAAGAAGTTTAAATTAACGCTCAAGAGATAAATCTGACACTTCAGATTCGTTACAGTTTAAGGATGATTATCGGATATCGTTTGTCATATCTTTGAATAAATCTACCTATTCAGAGTTCGCGCATGATTATATTTCATTTTATTCACAAAACTATAAATCTAAGGACTATTATCACTAATCTTGGTTTTGTACTGAATATGTTATTAATGCTTTCGTAAATAAATGCGTTGCATTTCTTACATTTTTAAGTTTATACATTCACGCAGTCAGGAAAGTTTCGCACTTAAAATTCTAAGAGTTTTCTGGGAAGAAACTTCGCCTGCATTAAGCGCCAAACATGTATTAAGATTAAAAATAAATAAATAAAAAAACCTTTTCATTTTACAAAAAATAGTAGTGTTGTTATCCATCTGTTTATAAATATTACATTTAAAAAATTTCAAAATATTTAGTAAATTTAAAGTAATTTTTCATTATAACATATAAAGGGATAGCTCATTAAATACTCAGATAATAATGAGAAGTATGATATGATGAAAGCTTATTTATATCTATAAAAATACGAATTTAGATTTTTTTTTAGCATTACGCGAAAAGGCAACCTAAATAACATTAGAGTGAAACTTTTAAAAAACATGAAAAGCTTTCGGCTTATTGAAAAATGGAGCTCATGCTGCCATCTGGTGAGACTTAATTCGTAGTCTGCTCGTGCATTTAGTCTCATTCGTTACTTTTTGTATTTGAATAAGTAAAAGAATGTACAGCATGAATATTCATGTACGACGATACATTTTTAATTTCTAAGTGCCAATGTCTGTAACGTTGAAGTTAATATACAAAATTACTTAGTAATTTTTAAATAATTTAGACAAAATGCAACATTTTAATACTGCGGAAAATTGGGTTGAAAGGGATTAAATTTTTATACATTCTCAATGGTTTTTTTGTTTCTTTAATAAAAAAAAACATTACAGGATTTTCATCTGTACCATTTTAGGGCTCTCTTCTTTGAATATAATGCATTTCCTTTTATGAAACATATATTTCACTCATATATATGAAATTTACAAAACAAAATGCATCATAAATCCAGGGTAATCTGCGTATTAGTGTTATTACCTACCCGAGAAGAATGTAGTTTCTATAGTTATTCATTACGTTTATACGAAGAAAAAGATAGTTTTGGCATAGAAAAATAATTACAAACATCAATCTCATGTTAAAAAACCTTGAATTTAAAATTGTAGGGAATTCACATTAAAAGTTCAGAAAATATTTGGTGTTGAAATTACGAATGAAAATCATGAAAACCTATAATGGGAATGGCTAATACTGGTATTATAAATCATTATTATCAATTTATAAAATTACTGATAACTTAATTATCCCAGTGGTTGAGTGGTTAGCGCATCGTGCTTCCCCACCAGAAGTCCGAGGTTCAAACCTTACACTGGACAAAGTTGAATCAGCCTTTCATCCCTTCAATGAGTCGATAAAGGAGTATCAAGCTTGCTGTGGAACTTAAAACTGGAGGTTTCGCGTGAGACTGATCACTGACCGGAAGATCTGCTCATGCACCTCAGGGCCCAAGGTCGTGTATACTGAGTTGGGCACAAGCAAGCCTTGGCCCTCATAAGCCGTCGCGCCACGGAGTTAAGTTAATTATCTACTAGTGTTAAAACGGGGTATATAGCTCCCTACTAATAGTTTTCCCCCTGTGAGGAACTAATGATCAGATTATTCGAATGAAATTTATAACAAAGGTAATTAATTGTCTAACTAATTTTGTAATAATCATGGCGCTCTTATAAAAAAGTCAATTAATTATGTTAATTGAATTAATTAATCCCATTAACACCATAAATTTGTTCCCTTCATGTTATTAACAATTACATCCATCTTCTGTGAAAAATTCAAGTGATCTTAAAGGTGTTTCATTCTTTCTTTTATGACTTTTCATCATTACTGATGTATAATTTGTACAAACTTATTTATAGTTTAGATTTTTATAAAACTTTTCAAGCATTGTTATTTTCTTTGTTTGTTGATTCTTTTTGTCGATGTGAAAGCACGTCAACATCACCTAAAAAATGTTTAGATTTTTATTGATATAAATATTTGGTATATTTATTTTAAATTGAAATATTTTTGAAAAATGAAAATTTTCCTTTAAGCACAATTTTCAGGAGCCTGTAAAAATTTGCTTGAAGTTTATTTGAATTCTGCTTATCCCTCTAGAATCTGATGTATTTTTCTAATTTCTGGAATGGTTTTTTTCCCAGGGAGGCCAGTATTGTAAGTTTTCTTAGATGGACTCAGATTGCCTTGGTTGAAAAAACGATAAAAACTTTTTTTACATAATGGTGAAACATTGAGCATTCATTTAATGTTTGTAATCTTCAAGAATTTGACGGGAAAAAGAAATTATAAAATGTTCATTGTCTCGTGAATATTTATATAAACAGAAAAAAATTATTTAGTTTTAAGCCCTTAACTTCAAATTTTTAAATATCTATGAAAAAATTGTATTAGTTAGTTCTCAAGTAATAATAAAAGGGATAAACATATAAAAAAATTAAGCTGTTTTAAATTGAATTTCAGTCATTTTCTTTTTGTTTGGTGCAGAAGTGCAACATTGCGCAGTAGTGCTGTAAATTACAAAACTTTTTTTTATATGAGGATTTATTATTTATCATAAAATGTTTATATTTCTTACCTAATAACTTATTTCGTCAATAAACAAGAGGAAGCATAAGATATAATAGATTCTTTTTATAGCAAAAACACAGTTCTTGAGGCATCAGAGAGTTTTATAATTGTTGAGATTCCTGGAAAAAATGTACTTCCAACTAGTGACAAAATTAGCATGTATTTTGTTGCAGTAATCTTTTTTTTCTCAGATAAGTGATTTGTAGGTAATTAAAAAAATATTGAGTCTGTTAAATTAAAATAAATCATATGTTGCAGAAATGCAACCATGCGAAGTTAAGGGTTAAACAGGTTTTTCTTATTTTCTTTTGATTGTCCATCTGCATTGTAGAACGAAAATATTCTATTTTAAATAGTTATGGTAAAACTAAATTGTAAAGGGCAGTTTAACTATTTCGGCCTTTTTTTAGTGACTTTTAAGACATATAGCCAATTAATCTTAAAGGATCCGACCATGTTCGGAACCCTGATTTTGCAAAAGTGAATAAGCAAACTTTTTTATAAAAATTCAGCGTCATTTCGATTTTAATGCACGTATAAATTTTTCTAAGACTATTATATAAACAAAAAATTGTTCAAATGCAATATTTTGACAAAAAATGAACATAGAATCACCTATTTTCAAAATATTCTTCCTTTATGGAAAATGCTTATATAATAATAATAGTTTGCCTATACGTATACAGGTAAAATTCTCTACAAAGCCTGAACTACGATTTTTGAAATATATAACTTTAAGTAGACCTATTTATTTATTTTAATACAGCAGAGTGAAAAAATTTTAGCAAAGAAACTCGGATAATTATTTCAATTGGTAGTAACTCTGAAAATAATGTGAATTTTTCAAAGTTCGTAGTCCAGGGTCTCTGGAGAAATCTTAGCTATATTTATACAAGTTATTATTATAATAGAAGCATTTTTCCTAAAAGGAGAAAATTTTGAAACTAGATAATTCTGTGTTTATTTTTGCCAATGTAATAATATTCTTGAAACAGCTTTATACGTGGACTCTAATCTAAGTGACACTAAATATTAAAGAAATATATATTCGTTTGTACGCTTTTGCAAACCACTGTTCCAAAAGTATCCATCTACCTTAATTATTATCCAAAAATAACTGATGGCGTAAAGAGTAAGTTAAAAAAATTACCATAAATCATCCAAACTACCAAATTTACAAAACTTGCTTTACTTTAACCAAAATTTATCTTAAAAGTTAATGTATATAATGGTCAATGCGAATTTAAGATCCACTCATATATCTTACCTGTAAAAAAATTGCGATTTTTCCGATTTTATGATTTGATTCAGGTGAAGATGCGTTATGAGGGTCTTTGAAGAATATACAGCTTGAATGAAGGTTTTGACAAAAATATGCTCTGCTTGAGATATAGGGAAGTTTCTGTGTGAATCACCTGAAAATCAAGACAAAAGTTGTACATGTTATTCAGCACTTTTATATACATCAAGTCCATTTTAACGCAGAAGTTATCAATCTATTTGTTTTAATTCATTTATTTTAATTTTAGAGGGAAAGTTTGAAAGGAAATTGACCCAAGTTTGTACTGTCTGACTGCACAAGTTTTATCATAGTTCCGTGCCTTGGAAGATATTTTTCCCCAACTTTTTGCCTTATCTTTTTATTTGTTTTCCTAATTGAAAAAAATTCCAACTTTATCGAAAAGTATTTAAATAAGGGAAAAAAAATTAGGAAGTTGAAAAACTGCATTTATATTATATTCTTATATATATGCCTTATATATATGTATATGTCTTCTTTTCTACATTTATATTATTTCTTTCCAACTCGCGCGAAAATAATTATCGTCTTTTTAGATAAAATCTCAAACAAGAAAACAATCTGTTGGCACAATTTATTTATTTTTACTTAAATTCAGTGGCAAAAAACAATTTGCGCTTGTAAGATCTCTCTCATTTTTCTAGAACGCTCAACATTTGGTATTGAAAATTTCTAGTAAAACTCTTAAATTGATATTTCTTTCCTTTCTCATCACGATTCTCATGGTCAAACTATTAATAATAGTGTCACTATTAAAAACCTTTACCCTACAAATAAAGAAATGCTTGTAATTTTATCGAAGAAATTTAATTTTTCATTCCATCAACAAATGTGGCAATCTTCATTTCATATGTTGAATATTCTTATCTGAAAAGGGTACGAATTTGAGCATATATCTTTACATAAGAATTCATTTCAATCTTTGATGAGTTCTTATCCTAATTAAGAATTCATCTAAATGCCTTTAATTAAAAAGCATTATACTACTTCCTGCTACGAATTCGATGCAACTTTAGTTAGATCTAATCTATAATAGATGTTGGCGTTAATTTTTCTGTACTCCGTTTTGTTCGTTGACGATCCTTTTGCAATCCTCTTCTGTTATTAAACTCATAAAATATTCTAAAGAAAAAAGAATGTCTTCTACTCTTTAGTTATAGTCTTTTTAAAGTGACGAATGATCTTTCTCATGATGCATGATCTTTTTATGTATGCATAATACACCCCAATATTATATTGATATAAAACCATTTGGTATTGTTGCATATTATTTATATTTTAATAATATTGTTTACAGTTCTGTAGTAACTGTGTTTCTGCAACTGTCAGTTGTTTTTTTTTAAAAAAAAGGAATTTGTTAGATTAATAATAATAATAATGTTACTGTTATTACAATTTATTCTTGATGTTGCTAGGAAAGTTGGTAATTAATTAAATGTTTCGTTTAAAATTCCCTTCAAAATAGTTCATTGTTAACTAAGTTTTAATCGTTCTTAAAATTTTATAATATGCAATTTATTTGTATTCGTAAGAAATAAGAATTTTGACAGTTATATTTTTTACCGTATTCAATTTTTTTCCCCTTAAGAGTTTAAAAAAAAAAGCGAATTGCATGACTTAAAATTTTAACAAGATTTCAATTACAACCAAACTTAACAATTATTTTTGGGATTATTTATCTGAACTAAACGAAGAATTGTTGAAAAATATCAGTGTTGAATAAAGATACGTCGAAATCAATTAAAATTCAAGTCTTGCGATACCGAAGGAATTTCATCCTTCAACTTTAGTATAATGATTAAGTCCGAAAATCGCCAAACAGTTAGAGGCGAAGGTTTCCGTTGCCACGAAAAAGACTAACATTATTTATCATAAAGTATGCGATAATTTACTCCATTCACTTAAAGGCATTTGTTACAGCAGGAAAAAAAAGTTAAACAGTACTAATTATTTTTTTACTGAGTTGTAGATTTTCTACTCTCAGTATGACTACGTAACATTAAATTTTCTTTAAAAAAGTCTTTGACCTTTTATTTATGGAAAATTTCGCAAATATGGACACCAAAACACTTAATTGAAAATATATTACACTAAGAACTTTCCATTTTTCTGAAATTAAGATATTTTCAGCTTTAGAGAATTTTATTTTTACTATTATATAAACAAACTTCTAACTCTTGTTCTTATGTACATGAGGAAGCATTACAACAATTCTCCAACTGCCTATATTTGACTAATACACTAGGTAGTAGGGGCAGAATTGCCGAAAATACGGTCAGGTTGCCTCATAAAAAAGATAAGAGAAACTGTCATCTCTGCATTTGTCTTTTCCAAACAGAAGTGCATTTTCATACAAATTATTTAATTCTCTTGCTCATCTTCTGAACTGCCGGAGCATTTTCTTGGGATATTTGTTTGGAGAACAAGATCTCGGTTGTGACTTTCTTTTGCGAAATAGTCAAATGGACTTCGTGTAGGCTTTCCTGCTCCAAAAGGATTGAAAATAACACCATGTTTGGCAAATGATAAGAAGTAAATTTAAACTCTTGTTATTGAAAAAATTAAAAAGGGTCTCAGGGGTGTTAACTTTTCCTCGAGGGGTGAAAATACAAACAATTTTCAAACAGGCATAATTATTTTAAATTTAAATTAAATAATTCGAATCTTTTACACATTATTTACAAACAAATATGGCTTTAAAAAATACAAAATGTTTGAAATATAATCATAATTTTTAAAATTATAAGCATATGGAAATATGTAATAAATATTAAATAATTTTTGCGTTGAACACGCTATTTTCTAAAATAGTAGTCTCTGGTGTATACAACTTTATAGAATTATAAAATGTATAATATTCTTCAAACCCTTTATCATTTAAGAATAATATATCTTTTGTATTTCAAAATATTTGAAAAATATTGAAATTTTTTAAAAATTTTTTGAAATTTTTTTAAAAAAATTTTGAAAATGTAATTTTTTTTATTTTTTAAAAAATATAATTTATTATTCTACTAATATAAAATTACTACAGTGTAATAAGGACACAGGTAACTTTATAAGTCATTTTATTGCTAGTAATTAAAGCTATTATTTTAGAAAATAGCATGCGGAACGTAGAACTTAATTAATATTTCTTATAGAAATGTTTATTATTTTCATATGCTTATAAATTTTGGAATTATGATTATATTTTTAACATTTTATACTTTTCTGAAGCTGCATTTCTTTATAAATAATGTATAAAAGATTCGATTTATTTAATTTTAATTTCAAAGAGTTATATGTGTTTGAATATTGTTTATATTTTCAGCCCTCTAGAGAAAGCTAAGACCTCTCAGACCTCTTAGACATAAAAAATGTGAAAGTTTTTATCTATAATTTAAAAATAATTAAATGGTGAAAATCTGATTAAATATTAAACTAACCCAAATTATCACACACTTAAAGAAAAATAACACTTAATGAGAACTTGCATTTGTATCATACACTACACTCATTCCAATAGAAAGAGTCACCCTCGAATTTGACGCATTCATCATGGAATCAGGTTGAACGCTATAATTCAGAAGCATAAATGACCTAATGTTTATTATAAGAGAATCAAATAATCAATCTCAGTTTAACTTGCCTCATGGAAATAAAATCTCATAACACTGCCGTATTGCCCATATTACCCTTAATCTCACAGGCCATGGTTTAATCTAGTGACATTATTCTAGGATGGCGATCTGAGATCGATTAATCGAAGAATTGATTTCGCCGGCCAAAAAATCGATCTTTTAAATCGATATGTAGCACTGAATTGATTCAGCGAATCAATATTTCATCCTAGAAAATCGACATTCGATTTTTTCTGGTTTGGTAAAACTCATAAAATTATTTACAATTAGTTATATGTACTATCTTTAAAACCCGTTATATTACGATGTTGGTGGTTAAAGGGTTAATTTACTGGCAAGAACAAAAACTCTATTTATCATCACGTTCACTCAATAGCCATAATGTACATGAGTATCGTGGGATCATCTGTTCCTTGTGAGCGCCTTTTTTCGATTGCCTGCAACATCGCAAGTGATGAGTGAAACCATTTGGTAACCGCTTTAATGTAACAAATACATTTAGAAAATAAATGTCTTTTTTTATATCTGATATTAAAACTGATATGGAAATAAAAATAATTGTAATTGTAGAATTTCCTGAACTAAAACATTCCCTAATTTAACTGATAAGAGATCGTTTATTATGGTATCTTTCTTGTTTTTCATAAAATGGATTTATATTTACATTGTAAATTTAGACTTGAAAAAAAATCGATTTTTTATAAATCGATCTTTTAGACCTCGATTTTTTTTGTGAATCGATTCATCAGGTTACGATTCGAATCGATTTAAAAATCGATCTTTTTTAGAAAGAATCACCATCCCTACATTATTCAGTAGTTTCCATTACTATTGTCGAAAGGAGAAAGAACGAGAAACCGCCTGATTCCCCCAACGGGTACTACATTCACATAAGATGGCAGCCATTTGTATGTTGCATGTAAAATTGATTAAATTTGGGTGTTAAATCTTAAGTAAGATAACTAAAGCGTTACAATAACCCTATTAAAATATCAGGTAGTTGTACTTACATTAAAAACGGTAAGTTTGCCCTTTTCTGTTTGAAACACAAACAACACAAACATATCAGACAGTCGCCATGACACTGGAGTATTCTTAACACCGCAGTCCGAATACACCATCTCACCACCATTACGCGTAATTTATGTATTTGCTTAAATGGGCCCAAATTCCCTTAGTGCCTCTATTTGCCAAGTTTACGATAATATTATTAAGGTATCCGACTACGTTCTGAGCTGTGATTTTAAAAATGCGCATAAATGGATAATTTTCATGATATTTAGTGTCACTTAGATTAGAAAACATGTATAAAATAGTTTTCAGAGCATTATGACAAAAAACATATTTAAAAACAATATTTTGGCAAAAATTTAACTTAGAATAATCTTTTTTCAAAATGTTCTCCTTTTATAAAAAATTCTTCTAAAATAATAATATTTCGCGCGCTTATATAAATTAAAGACTTTACAGAAAGTCTGAACTAGAATTTTTGAAAATTTCACATTATATTCAGAGTCACCACCAATTGAAATAATTATCGGCGTTTTTTTTTCTTAAAATTTCTCCCCTCTGTTGTCGTAAAATATGGGTAAACCCACTTCTAAGTTATATATTTCAAAAATTCTAGTTGAGCCTCTGTAGAAAGGTCCGAGGCAAAATATTATTATAATAAAAGCATTTTTCACATAAGGAGAATATTTTGAAATGGGTCATTTTATGTTCATTTTTTGTCAAAATATTGTACTTAAATAATTTTTTACTGTAATATTATCCTTAAAACAATTTTATATACGTTTTTCTAATCTAAGTGATACTAAATATCATAAATATTATCGATTTGTACGCTTTCGCAAAATCATGGTTCCGAACCTTAAAAAGATTAATCTTACCTGCAGCAGTTAAAACGGCTAATGAGAAATAAAGAACAGCCACGACAGGGTCAAAAAAATACATCATTCCTGATTCGGATTTCCCTTTTACATGTAAACTAATCTAGTGAATAACTTTTAAATTCATCTTATGCGTTACGATAGAACTTTAATCGTTGAAAGAGTGGGCTTTACTCAGTAACCAATACATTCAAAGATAGTATTTTGCAAACTCAGCGAATTGGTTTCAACTGTTAGTCTTATAGATAAACGTTATTTCGGAATTTTTTCTTTTCCTATTGAAAACGATTCTGTGAAAATGAACTGTTCTCCACTCTCCTCTGCATAGTAGATATTGTGAGACCTTGACATATGATTTGGTTGAAGTTTTTTCCGCTTTCATGCTCACCTGTTTAACTTAATTTTGAATATGTTACTAATAAAACAAACTGTTTTTTTTTACTTAAAAATTTTCTTTTCGCAAGTCAAATCATCTCTGTGTGTGTGTTTACTGTTCAAATTAATTGAATACTATCCTTTTTTTTTGTTCTTATTTTAAGAATTAAATTTTAATCTCCAAATATTTTTTTTTAATTCACTTGTGTTATATTACTCCTATTAAACAAACGATCAGTAAAATACAAATAGTGAAAATTATTACATTTGTTTGCAGGTTAGAGTTTTTTTTTCAAAGATAAGTAACTAATTATTTGCTGCTGAATCATTAAAATGAATACAACACTTCTTTCAAAAAATGGAGGGGAAAATATACCGTAAGATCTTATTTTTTAACGTTTATATATGGTCTAAAAATAGATTTTGTGTTGTAATATTCTATCGTAGTTATTCTAATTCATTATGTAAGCATTTTTAAAAAAATTGTCTGTCTGTATATTTTGCGAATATCAATGGAATACAATTAAATGACGCCTACAATGCTTGCCTTGTTTACAAGAGAATATCGAATTACCATTGATAAATCATTTATCTACATAAAACAGAGAAATCTATTGATTGGATTTTGGTGAATGAAAAATGGAATGAATGGATGTGTTTGAAGGTACTACATCGCTAATTACTGTTATATTTGGGTTACCTTATATCCTTTTAACATCAGAATCCTCTGGTTTGTCTCCTACAATGATTTGTTTAATCTTGTTACTGAAATCATTTGAATAAATGAAGTTATCCCTATGACTGAATGACTATAATAACGAAATAAAATTTTCTCAATGAAAAGGGATCCAGTTTTGATAGAATATGTTGTGAACTTAACTTGCTGAACAAAAATACAGTTCCCAGTCAGATTTAATTTTGTGTTGAATTTCTTCATTTTTTTAATCTAAGCTGTATGATAGAATACGATTAAGAAGCATTTTGCCTCGAACTCAATATTTTTATAATGTTAATAACATTTTTAATAAAATTTCTTCATTAATATTTCGGAGAAAGAGTTTAAACAGGCAGCAACATAGTATTCCTTTTTTGTCTCTTTATAGGCTGATAGCTTAAATCCAAACAGGTAAATTTGAACAAACATTGCCTTACATTCCTTGTTAGTGGTATTGAATACTTAAGGTTAATTACAAAAATTAATTAAATAGCTAGTAAAAAAAAAGTTTGGATTGACTTATTTCTTAAGCTAAACAAAATTATTCTTAATTCTTAGTTTTTCAAAGTTAATATTAAATATGTTCCATGAGAAAAACCCTTGTCAGCGGTATAAGTAAGTTGTAATTATTGTTTTGAAAATGTATTATTTATTTATTTTTATTTTATTTTATATTATAAACTTTAAATTTCAGATGGCAACGTTAGTAATAAAATTGTACTATTCTTTTTTCATTTACTTTTTGTATTTTTGCGAATGGCAACACCGGTGTTCAGTTCGACTGTTTATGTTTTAGAATAAAGTTCGTTTTTGATCGGTGATCTTCGAAATTATTTATATCTTTTATTTCAAATTGCTAGCCACCGTCACTCGAGTTTTAATTAAAACTAATTCGATTTAGAAGTGTGGAAAAGGTGATTTGGTGTCCTCATAATATTTTTGAAAGCTAAGAAAATTAACTTAGATTTTCTTTTTGGAAGCTTTAACAATTATTATTATTATTTTGGCATTCTACATTAATATTGTTTGTTCACCTGCATCTAAGAATACTATTAAATATATAAGATTTGAGTTCCGTTCTCTTCAACTTTTAGCGCTTTGCACAAGCAATTTCGGGAAATGTACATGGCTTCGGTGGAAGAAGTGCGTTCTAAAAGACAGAATAAAATAATTCTAAATTAAGTGTCGTAATAAGAAATAAACTTCTTTTTAAAAATGCTGTCAAATTTTAAGTATAAGGAAAAAAATGATACATAATGCGTATCATATATATATATATATATAATGATACGCATTATGTATCATTATATATATATATATATATATATATATATATTTCATTATCTATCATAAAAATGTAACTTGTACTTAAATTAATTATGAGTTGAAGAGGTTTAATGATAAGGGAAGTTCTTTCCTCCCAAAATAAAATTAGTGAAGACGAAAGAAAAAGCTTTTAAATGAATTTTTCTTGTTTTACTTAACCTTTACAGAATGGGCGATATGTGTTCCATCCAAAAGGAATAGTCATTATTTAAAAATTAGGCTTGGTTCAAAGGTGAACCAAGGATGTCTTTCCCTTTTAACTGATATCGAAACACTATGCGTTCTTGTTCAAATCCATAAGCGTCAAAAATTCTGATCAAACTATCTTTCAAACTTCCCAGACGAGGGAAGGTACAAAATTCCCTTAAAATCCTCATTGTACTGTGGATAAACTGCATGTTACTTGTAACATTGTATAATAGTATATAGTAGTGTCATTTATTAACCATAAAATAGGGAGGGCAACATAATCTAAAGTGCTCTTTCGAAAAGTTTCTGTTTAAAACTAGTCATTAGTATTTATGGGCAAGAAAAGTAAGAAGAAATTTAATTTAAAATATATACAACTGGGTTTTTATGTTATGGGCTTCTAATATAAAAATAATCTTAAAAAATAGATGAACGAGGAAAAATATATGTGGCTTCCCTTACTACCATTAAGCATTTTATTTGATTGCGTTTAAAAAATAAATTGTTTTTAAAACTCATTTTATGTAACTAGATATATTGTATTTTAGTGGTTTTTTCGTAGTATATTCAACGGGAAAATCATTCAAAAGAAATTTTACTAGCTCAGCAAATCTAGTTCAGGAATTTATGTCGTAAACTAAACGCTGATGTATGTATGTGTTATTTCACTTTTGTAAACCGTTGGAAATTGGCCTAACTATTTATATGATAAAGTTGCAAAGTCATTAAAAATATTAGGTCGTATTTAAATTGAGCAAATTGAATTCAATTACATACATTTACAAGGTCTACTTGCAGAGTATCGGAACTAGTTCAAAAAAAGGGTATTTATTTACAATTTATGACAAATATAGTCTCCTACCTAGCAACTGAAAAAAAAACTATCAGTAACATTTCAGCAGCCATCAGCAATTGTCTTCTCATTTTTAACAATTAGTTGATTGTTTGATTGTTTATTATCATCGGATCTTAAAGCACTACAATGATTTCTTTAAAAAAAATGAGTTTAGTATTTGCTTGTGTTTTCGAAATCTTCTAACATTTAGGTTTGCTAAAACTGAACAAAGAGCGAAAATAAATTAGAAGAAATAGCAATCGAACAATTGAAGTAGTTAGATGTAAAAGTGATACATGACAAATTTTGATTACTTAAGGAAATAATGAAGAAACAAGATAAAAATAAATATAATTTTGCTTCTACCGTGTTAAAACATATTTTACCCCAAATTAACAAAATGTCGTTTCCGAAAACACTACTTTAAGTAGAAAACAGTGAAAGGTGAAAGGCATTCCTTGGTTTATTTTTGAAAGAAACTTTTCATTTCAGTAGAAGTATGAACTGTGTGTGTTCTTCCTATGAACGTTAGGGTCTTACTGCTCTCTGGGTATTAAGGCTTATCAATCTAAATTTTAACCTGAAGAGTTTTCTAAGGGAAACATATACTTAAGGCGTACTTTGGGCACTATTTTTCCAAAAGAAATTCAGAATTCTTATTTAATACATCGCAGGTCCTTTTATTTTTTCATATTTTTCAGTCATTTTAATTATTTTCCACCATAAATTATTAATGAAACTTATGTAATTCATTTCACTACTGTTTCATTATTTCTTGTTACTATTTTTCCCTCTTATTCTTTTCTTGGAGTTAATATCATTGCTGGACAGAGTAAAGAAAACTTGGGTCATTCATGTTTATATGAATTTCTAAGAACTTTTTGACTTAAGTTTTATAAAGTTTTTGCTATATGATACCACTTATTCGCATTTACTTAATGTTTATTCAAATATGATAAATATCTTAATTTATATTTTCGTGCTATTTAGGATTTTAGGTAATAATGCATTATTGCAACAATCGCCAACTCTATTAATAACACGCCAAATTGGCAAACTGGATTTCCTGAGTGTCGTACACGCTGAATTCGAAACCATGGGCTTCGTTTCATATAATGTCGCCAATAGGATACGATAATACATATGTATCGGATTTTAGTATTATTAATGCTTAATTTTATTTTTGTATTTTTAATTTTTTTATTCATATCACTTTACCAACCCTCGTAACCTTTTAATTTCTTTTGATTTCTTACTTTATTATTAATCCTGCTAACAGAAATTTATTGGTGTAATTGTTTTTCAATGATTTTTGTATGATATGCGACAAGATTTCAGTTATTTAAAGCCATCTTTTACTAGATTAACTAAGGCAGGAATTTAAGATGAGACAGAGTATCATAGGTGAAAGCGATGAAAAGAAATAGGTCTTAACAGTTTGAAGAATACTTTATTTATTGTTTAATACTCAGTTACTATCGCGCGCCCTCTTACGGTGAAAAATAAGAAGGCGTTACAACATGCCGGCCACCTTGAAATATTTCAACACACATGTGAAAAATATAAAGTTACATAAATGAAATTTTAAAATTTTAAAAAACATTCCCAATAATGTATTATATACGCATATATAAATGAGCTACAAATAACAAAACAGGGACTGAAATCGGTAGAAGACTTAATTTTGCTATATTTCTTTTAAATATGCCGTCTGATGTTTTGACATTGACAACCTTGACTATATTGTCTAGACCAGGATGTAATTGAATTATTCTACCCATTTTTAGTTTAGTGGGGCGGCCAACGGGGGCCCCCCCTGGGGCTCATAACCCTTCAAGGGGGCGCAGCATACAAAAAAAAAAAAGGGTTTAAAAAAAATTAATTTACTGGAATGAAAAAAAAAACAAAATATTTTCCGAAAAAAAAAATCAGATTTACATTGTTGATTTATATTTTTCATCTGGTGAAAAGGGTCATCAAAAAAAAAGATTCTACTTTGAACGCTCATTGTAGTTTGATCCTATAATAAAAAAAAAAATATTTTGTTTGCTTTACTGTAATCCTACGATAAAAGAGATTTTTTTATTGTTTTTTTAATTAAATATTACTTTTGCTGGCTTTCAAACTTACTGGTATGGTTTCACCCTTTTTTGGGGAATTTTAAATTATATAATTCTGTTGCTTTTTTTTTTCACAAGGGAAAGAGTTTTATGATACATGTAAAGCATATTGAGCATTTTGGAAGGATTAATTGCCCAAATTTAAATTTTAAAGGGTATACTGGAAACATATAATAAAAAAATCGTTAATTCGGGAAAAAACTGTTTTTTTTTTACAATGACCTTGACGGGGTCCTTAATATGACAGTTTAATGGGAGCTAAAATGAATTGATAACATATCCCCTTTTTTGGGGGTGGCAAACGTTTTTAGAATTTTAAGGTACTTGTTTAGACCAAGTTCCCCCACGACCACTATTTTCAAAAATATTTTCTTGAACATTTTTTTTCCCTATGAATAACTTAGTGTTTTTAATTGTGATGTTGTACGACTGATTATGGTTTATAAATGTAAATGGGAATAAAAAAAAAATTTGGGGATCTGGTCTCTTTGAAAGGAAAAAGAAACTGATCAAACAAGGGGCATTTGCTGAAATAATGCATATTAATCATGTTAGAAAGTAAATTTGAGAAAACAAAAAAATGAAACGAAAGGAAAATTTTCAATAGCTACATTAAAAACCATCAAGAAAATATGAAATCAAAATTACCGCAAAATGCATTCACCCGTCAAAAAGACACAAGCATGAAAAAAGTCCAACATTATATTTTCGTCAAAAAGGGCATTAAAATTACAATAACGTGAACAAAATGTGACAGTTTTGCTTCAAATAATACCTGTAATTTTAGAAAAAAAATTTCTGTGATTTGTGTCCTTTATTGGGTCACGCACATTTGGAACAATTTAGTTAAGTTTTTTTGATATTTTCTCAAATTATGAAAGAAAAATTGAAAAATCCGAAATAGGTGTATATTTTCTCTTAGTTAAATTATTATGAAATTGTGTTTTTTATCTTTTTTTTTTAAAATAATTATAAAAAAAAATTTGGGGGTGCATCACCCCCCGCGACCATTAACGTTAGTATCAGTGCAACCCTGACCCCGGGCTTTCTGTTTTAAAATATTAAAAAAAACCAATTTTTTTTAAATTTTATATTCTTTTTTTTACTTAACATTTTTAAAAATCTAATTTGGAGCTTAAAATTACAGTTCAAAAAAAACCTTTATAATATGGTATTTTTAATAAATCATTTTACATTTTTGTACACATTGTCATGCATTTGGGTTTTACTCTCCTTACAATTAAGCTATTATATCAAAATAATGTTTTATTATTTTTTTAAAAAAAAAACTCGTGTTTAAAAGGGGGGTATTTAGCCAGTATAAGAACAAGTTTAATAATTATCAGTGGCTTCCTGGGTTGTTTCAGAGCAAAATTTTTTTTAAAGGAAGGCTAAAAAATTGAAATTGACACTAAGTTATTTTTTTTTTATTTAGCTCAATCTATATTTTGTCTTCAAAGAGCCATCCAGAAAATCGGATTCAAAGGTATGATTTTAAAAAGGAATAGATACGAAATGCTTTTTTTTTCAGTGCAGAAAATTCAGCATCCACCTCTATCCATAATTCAAAGAGTGATTTATAACAAAATTGCCCTTTAATTTCTTCATTGGGTGTGAACTCTATGAAGATCTCTTTTTGGCAGTTGAGAGCCCTTCTGAAGTATTTTGAAATGGATCCCTAACCCATTCGTAACTTGCTATCAATTTGCCCTCGTCTGTGTACTTGTTGATGCTTTATTATCGTCGAATGCTCGCTGTGATTTAAAAATATATCTATAATTTTGTTTTAATCCACTGCCGTAAATACTTAATACCGTGAATTACAATTAACGCGTGAATTATGAAATGTACATACAAGAGAGATTCGGTAGCTAATCGATTCAGCCAAGATTGACAAGAATTGTACGAGGTACAGCATTTTTACATGTTTTGTGCAGACGTCTGTTAGGTTGCCTAGACTCACATGAACGTTCGCGAGAATGCCAGATGTAATGGATATGATAAAGAGCAACATAGATTAGGCTATTTTTTATATAATGACATTTGTACTTTTAGAAATGGATCTTGAAGGAAATAAATCTTTAATTAAATATTATTTTTCAATCTGTTTCAATTTAAAAATTAGAGAAAGAAAAATAACAATTAACCTATTACTTAAAAGTATATATAATTTACTTAAAATATATATTATTTAAGAGTAACATATATAAAAAATTTAATACTTATCTTATTAATACTGAATTAAGAACAAGTTTAATAAGTATTAGCGACTTCCATGGGCTTGTCTTGCAGAGCAGTTTTTTAGAAATTGACCCTCTGAATTCTTTTTCTATATTTAGCTGATATCTATATTTTGTCTTCTAAGCAGCCACCGCATTTTGCAATCTGTTCCAATTTAAAAATTAGAGAAAGGAAAAATAACATAATAATTATCCCATTACTTAATTTTTTTTTTGCTTAAAAGTAACATATACAAAATTTAATACTTATGTTATTAATTTGTACGGTTTATAATTAAGATCGTGTATTGTAGCTTTAATGTCAAAGTGCATTATTATTGCATTCAGTAATTTATTAATGTATAAGGGGGCGCGATAAAAATTGTGATTGAAAAGGGGGGCGCCAGTATTGAAAGTTTGAGAAGCACTGTAGTAGGGGGTAAATTGTCATGTGTTATAAGGCACAAGTCATTCACTTAAAAAGTTTTAGTTAGCAGGAGTCATTTTAGCCTTTGTTGCAATCGAGTTAAATACTCCTTGTGCCAACGTTTCCAAAACTGTTGAATTAGTTTTTGAATTTGCTGCCATCTAGTTAGATAGGAATTATTCGAGTCATAATTAATTAGGTTCAGGAATACTCGTCTATGGCCTTCAATAATGAAATGAACAGGCAACAAGGCTGATAGGTTGTTAGGATTATTAGATATTGGTGTTAATGGTCTGGAATTAAGACAGGCCACTATTTCAGTTAGAAATGTTTCAAGCTCTTCATATGTTAATTTCGTTTCTCCAACAACGCGATTTAAGTGATACTTAGTTGACTTTATTCCTGCTTCCCAGAGACCATCCATGTATGGTACAACTAGAACATTTTGATGCCATTTCATACCATTATCAGTTAAAAATTTACTGACATTTTGATTATAATTCTCTGAATTTGCAAGCTTTTCTAATTCCATGAGTTTGCGTTTTGCGCCAACAAAGTGGTAACCGCAATCACTGTATATGTCACTGCATTTTCCTCTGAGGAAAATAAATCTCTCAGAGATACAATAAATGCATCTGCTGAAAAATCAGTCACCAGTTCCAGATGAATAGCTCTAGTAGTGAAACAATCAAAGACAGCTATGTATGCTTTAAATGATTTGGAGCCTCTACCTTTAATGATTTTAATTTGAAAAGGACCAGCATAATCTACTCTACAACGCATAAATGCAGGAGTAGGAGAAATGCGAGAAGATGACAAATCACTCATCATTTTATTAGTGATAGAAGCTCTTACTTAGCAACATTTTATATACTTTCTGTTTAAGTATCTGATGATTTTTCTAGCACCTATTATCCAATATTGTTCTTCAATACAATGCAAAAGTTGTGTACCAGCATGTAACAGTTTCATGATAATGTCTAATAATGAGATCTGTTAGAATAAGCCTTTTTGGCAGTAAGATGGGATATCTGTGGCCATATGCGAGATTTTCATGTCGCAAACGACCTCCCACCCTGAGAATATTTGAATATCTAAAAATGGATTTAGAGACAAAATTTGGCTTCTGCAAGATAGCAGTTTATTTCTTTTTAAAGCATTGATCTCATTATTAAACTCAACGATTTGCACTAATTTAATTAATATATACATATCATTAGTTAGTTCACTAGTTTATAAAAACCCAATTGTTTTATCTTTTGAAAGAGAAGAGAATTTATGTAGTAAATCATTAGCATCAGGCACGTGATTTGGTATTTGATTGTAATGTGCAATACCTTTTTTCTGGCACAGCATCATTCAATGAAGGAACAGAAGAGTCTGTCTGAAAAGGAAATGTTTCATGTAAAAACTTGGGACCACACAACCGTATTGAAGTGAGTAAAGTTGGAGATGATACACCACGGGTTGCAAGATATGCAGGATTTGCACTTCCACTAATATGATGCCATTGGGTATCAGAAGACAACGTCTGGATTTTCGCCACTCTGTTGGCTACGAAGGTCTTCCATCGGCACGTATGGGAACCTATTCATGAAAGTATGATAGTGGAATCAGTATAAAATTGGGTTTGTGATATAGGGTAATTCAGATTGATTGATTGAATATTAACGTCGCACTGTTCAGCTACACGAGGGCTTTTGGCGACGGACCACGTAATTTTGAACCATGGTCAGGGACGTGGACGACACCTGAGCTGGCACCCCCCTCTCCTAACTATCACACCACACCAATGGGAGGACGTTTCAGCTCTCGACAGATTTAACGTGCATCGCTGCCCTACACGGCGGGTTTTTAGTGGTACTGGGCTCGAACTCGTGACAAGGCAAGCCACGATCCGATACCCATAACACTCGACTATCGCGGCCATAGGGTAATTCAGAGCTTTACAAGTAAAGTCCATTAGTTTAACTAACAGAAAAGCTCCACAATATTCTAGACAAGGAAGTGAGACAGGTTTCAGCGGGGCAACTCTTGTCTTGGGTGTTATTGGTTGAACGTTGAATTTTCCTGTATTTGATACAGAACGACAGTAAATATCAGTTGCATAAGTCTTTTCAGAAGCATCACTGAAGTCAAATAGATGAAACTGGTTGTCTGAATCGATGAACAAGAATCATGGAATTTTGATGTCTTTGACTAATTGCACATCCTTAGCAAGTTTTTCCCATTCAAGTGTAATGTCTGGAGAATCCCTTTCATCCCACTGCAACTGTTGTTTCCCCAGTCATTGCATGATTGTTTTATACTGAATTGTGATAGGTGACAATCACCCCTAAGGGATCAAAAGGGTTTTTTAAAAGTAACGTTTTTTTGGGTTTAAAGGGTCCCTTTTGGAAGAAAAGGGGGAAGTGATTTTGGGGTAAAATACGTAAAGGCTGGATGCCTTAGGATCCCCAAAAGGTTTTTTACTTTTTTATCATTGTCTACATTCAAAAGCTTTAGAAAAACCCATATCTGAATCGTTTTAAATTTAAAAGTTTGAAATTTTGCCCCATTTTCTTAATCCCAAGTCCGGCACTGAACAACAATTGAGTCAATTGGTTTTGTATTTTCAGGGCTTCAAGGGTTGACTCCGAACATCAAATCATAAACAAAAGCCCCTGGGGCTGCTTCATAAGCAAGATGAAAATTAATTGGTTCATTTAAACCAAACTACTGAAAAGCATTTTATTACAAGGGGGACGGCGCTGATGCAGTGCCATAAAACTATTCTTGAAATAAAGTTTTGCAAGGGGCCCGGTGAATTACGCCAAACGTTCTGAAAGTCCGTATCTTGTAGTGTTATTTGTCTATACATTTTTTCGATGTCTGCCGTTATGGCTATTTTATGCATTTTGAAGCGAAGGAGTAATGTTGTTAATTCAGTCTGAGCTGGGAATAACCTTTATTTACGTTAAAAACCTTGGGACTTTGCAGATGCGTCTACCGCAAATTTATCTCCATTTTTTGGGGGGATGGGTGACGCGTGAGAAAAAAACTGGAACTACCGAAACATCAACCCTTTTTTCGGGGGATTAACCCCCCGGGAAAACCCTTTACTGTAGTCATTTATGTTTTGATTTGATGGGAAAGACTGATGTTTACTAAATCGACGTTCAATTTACTATAGACGATGATCGGCAATATCTCTGGATGAACCAAGTTCATCACTGGGATCTCGAAATGGAAAATTGACGGCGAATATGCATGTTGGTCAATTTGAGTTCTTTTGAAATGATTCTCACAAGAAATTTTCCCCCGTGAAAGGGTTTCAGAGGTTTCTCTAATTAAAATTTATCGAGCTAAAACTCTACTGCGTTAAACTTGCATGATTTGGAAAAATTCTTTGGAAAAAAGTTTTTTTTCAAGAATAACCCACCGAAAATGGATTCCATTAAAAAAGATTGCCCCGGGAACTTTTAAAAAAGTTTGTTGACATATTTCAAAAAAGCATCGGCACCTAACAAATGTCTATTGGGCTTGGTAGACAGTCGACATCTGCTAATCTTAAATGTTTAAATTTTTTTAAAAGCAAATTGAGGAAGGCCCGGGGGGTTTAAAATTATAAACCACATTATTCTTGAGTTTTGAAAGACATGATGTTATTTCAAATGAACAAGCCTGCAACCCTTCCCTCCTTTCGCGAACTTAAGCCTCTATATTTATGTTTACGCTAGTGCGTTTAAGTTGTAATAAATTTCACAACTTTTTCTAACAAATGAGCCTTTCCCCGGGTTTAACAATAAACACTCTGCATTTTTTTAAAACCTTTTTCTTGCATAAACAATAGCAGTGTGAATCATCCAGGCGGTACTGTTACGTTATTGTTACTTATCGTGGAATATTCTGTGTGTATATCTGATACCGGGTTGTGAATTAAAATCTTGTTATTTGAAATTTTGCTATCATTTGAACTTTTTGAACATAATAATGAATTATGTAATTTGGAACAGAATTTATAAACACCTGCATGTCATTTGGGAAAAGGTAGTTTTACCCCAAGACAGTTAAAACAATTTTCATTTTTTAAAAAATTCAATTTTTCTTTAATCGGTTCGAAAAACACGCACAAAATAATCCAAAAAATTTTCTACTGCAATTTGCAAACATTTGAGGGGTGTAAGAAAAGGGGTCATTTCTTATTTGTTTTGGTCATTTTCCCTCACCCCGCTTTAACAGAAATACCCAATTAATTTTATTAATAGTTATAGAGAAAAAACTTTAAAATAGTAAGGATTAAAATTTATGGTTTTAATAGTTTATTACTATAAAATTAAATATTTCATAGTTATAGTTATCTCCATATTCAATATTAGATAAAATTACTTTTATTATTTTATTATATTTACTCTAGTTTATTAAAGTTATGCTATAATTTTGTGAACTCTTTTAATTTTTTTTTCCCATTCTTTTATACTTTTTGTTAAGTGCAAATTTTCAGCCATTCACATGATTTAAATCTGCTTTAAAGGCCCCAGAATCAGAATAACTTATTTGTTGCACCAGATTTGGGGCTTTGCATTGTAAGTGCAATTTTTAAAAGTTTACCCTTTTTGAATAATTTCGATTTCCTACCCATTATTTTCAATTGGTTTTGATCCATTTTTTACATAAGGGGCCAAAAAAATTTTAACCCACTTTTATATAAATTATTTTTTTATATTAGTCTCCTAAGTCACAATTTTTTAAATGCAGCATCCCTTTATAATTTTTCTCGGTTACCTATGTCCTTCATTTGGATTTTTTTTACTGTCTATGTGTTTTTTTAATTGATTGTTGGATTTTATCTCTTGTTTTGAGAATAACCTATTTATATATATATATATATATATATATATATATATATTATTAATACATAATACACATATATACATGCTTTATTTATTTGTATTTTGAAAATTTTATTATGATCATGTTTTCTAATTTTCCTCATTGTATAGTTTTAATTATCTCCATCACTTCCTATCACTATTGTTTGAGTATTGCCCTTCGGTGATTTGTTATATTTTCAGCACAAGGAGTCTACCTAGAGTCTCAAAAAAAAAATAGCTTTTCAAATTCATTCTGTGATAAAAACTTGAAAACCAAAAAAATAAAAAACTAAAAGTTTTTGCTTTTATTTATTATGGGATGTATAACAAATTTTTTTCATATTGTTCCTAATACTCTAAGAATTTCTTTAATAAAATACGCTTCCGATCAACTTTTTTAACATATCCTTTATTTTATAAATAGTGGTGCAAAAACATTACAACGCAAGCAATCTGTTTAAAAGATACATGATTAAAGTTGAATTACATAATTTTTTTTCTTCTTACATTCTTTTGTTTAATCAGTTACAAAAACAGTTACCAGATACACATTTTAGCAAATGACTAACACACACACAAGGTCAAATATAATATATTCATTAAAAAAATTGTAACTTCCACAAACGGTTTGTATAAAAATTTTAAGTTAATCCATGAAAAGATAGAACGCACGATGTGTCTTTCACATATTTATCGGCAATACAATATTTTGCTACAATGTATACATGTATACGAGGTGGCCCAAAAATTAGTTAATGTTTTAATATTCAATGATTCACTTAATAAAGTGCTTCTCAATCTTTCAATATTTGTGGCCCAAATTTTAATAATAATTTTCATCTCGCCGCCCTGCATACATTACCAGTGTATTGAATTCGATAATACTATACATTGAAACTAAAGTTACAACACGACTTTAACCTCTTAAGGGCCACCGACGTATATAAAAATATTTCACGCAAAGCATTAATTGCCTCGGACGTATATATACGTCTTTCCAAAGTACGATCTTTTCTGTGCATTGCTATCCATACAATTATCCCGAAGGGCTTTAGAATGTTTTCAAAGGACATTGACAGAGTTTGCGAAGGATTTATTTATTTCGGAGAAGGTTTTACGTATTTATTACTTTTTATAACCTACCAATACATCACATACTCTCTCCAAAGGGGAAATCGGTGGAATTGGGGAGAGAATCCAGTAACTTTTATTCCGCAGTTAAGGGATTAAATATAAAATGTACAAATTATCAAAATGAGTGTTACTTTTTCTATATAATTTTATATATGACAAGTCCATGGGGTTACTGGTAATTATTAAGCTTGTCCTTAATTTAAAATTGTTAAATTAAATATAAAACACATTGTGAAGTATACTAATACATTTATAAGTGTATTATATCAGTAGAAATATGTATTTTATACTTTACTAATGTCAGAATATATTTTGTTCGTTTACTTTGAGTAAATAAATAATATTTTAAATAATCCTTTGTTTTCGACTTTTCAATTTGCTCGCGACCCTCTCGAAGAGCTAACACCCCTCCAGGGGGTGCAGCCCACATTTTGCGAAAAGCTGACTTAATAATATGAGAGGTAAAAAAGGACACACATGTTCTTGTTCTGAATTTTTATGAGTATATTGTTTTAGCCAATGGCTAACCAGCTGGGATTAGCAACAACAACACATCTACTAATACGTATCATGAATGAAAATACCTTAGTTAACTAAGAAGACTATAAGGTTACAACATCTTGTATAGAAAGGCTCAAAAAAATAAAATTATTATATGTATTTGCTTGATGATTAAGGAATTCAGAACAAAAGACAAAAAGTATATTACCCTCACAAAATGTGCAGTACTTAATGTGTCGCAAATGTTGAGGGAATGCTATCACGGCTGGAATGCACTAATTTTTATTTAAAGTTCGAACAGTTTCTTTTAAATATTATTTTTTAGATTTTTGGTACTTATTTAGTCTGAGAGATTTAAATTGATTCTTGTAGAATAGTTCTCCAATATTTCTTAAAATGTATCCCCTTAGAAGCAATTTTTTTTTTCATTTTCCAGGTATTTTTTTAAGCTATAATGTTTTTCCATACGTTATGGTGAAAGACAGCCCTGTATTTTTTTATTTGTTTTGTACGATAATCTTTAGAAGGAAATAAGAAATCCAATACGCTTTTCGGTTTTGTTTAGGAACCAGGTCAGGAATCAATCTTTAAAATTAGAAATCATACCTTTTTAAATATATTAATTTTGTTTTAATGCTTAGAATATTTTCTGCAAGTATTTAATTTTGGACTGTATACATTTATTCTAATTATATAATTTGTGAAAGGGTTAGGAAATCTTTAGTTATATTAAAATCATTAGATTAAAATTTGAAAAACTCTGATCTCATTACCTCTTTTATCCCAATTCTTCATCAAAAATGATAATTTTAATTAGAATTATGAATAATCAAAAAAATGCTAGACTTAGATCCTTCTTTTAGTAAATTGTTCTTTTTTTCGTCTGGGAAACATAAGAAATTTAAAACAGGTTCAGGAATCGAAAGTTCACAGATTTTAAAAAAATGATCTTATGTTATAAGTTAATTATATTTTAAATACAATGTTATCTTGAATTAAAAGAAGTAAAGAAAATTAAAATTGTTTTAAAAAACATCCACTGTGAGAGAAATACCTGATATTAAACAAAAATTAATGAAATTTAGAAAAAAAAAATTAATCATTGCCAGATGTGGTGAAGAAACAGTTTATATAAAACTATATGGAAATTTCAATCATATTAAAACAAAATTTTTTTTAAA